>JBBMEG010013681.1:0-30211 GCA_037832605.1 Cyclanthera cordifolia
TGGATATTATTAGAGGGAGGAATAAGAACAAGTTGTATTTGTCGCAATGTGATTATATAACTAAGCTAGTCAAAAAGGTTGAACATGCATGATAGTAGGAAAGTGCAAACACCATTTGGAAAGCATTTTAAATTTTCTAGTAATGACTCACTTAAGACACCTAATGAGATTGAGAAAATGGTGAATTTTCCTTATTCTTCAACTGTTGGTAGTCTTATGTATGCTATGGTTTGCACTAGATCTTGCACATCCACTTAGTGTTGTTAATAGATTTCTGGCTAATTCTAGAGAACAACACTAGAATACAATAAAATGGATTTTAAGGTATCTTGCAAGTTATACGTCTTTATGTTTATGTTATGGTAGGGACAAAGGAATGAATCAATTGATAATATGGATTTTGTTGTTGCTGATTATGCCAAAGTTTTTTTGACTATTTTTTGTTTGATTGTACAATTTGTTGGAAATCAAATTTACAATTCATTGTTGCTTTGTCTACAACTGAGTTCGAATATTTTGCTTTAACTGAAACGATAAAAGAGGACGTTTGTCTTAAAAGAATAATATCGGAATTAAGTTGTAGAGTTGACATAAATGTTGAATATGAGTGCAGGATATTTTTTTTTTATTTTCTATGTATTATAGTGATGTATGATTTGATGTTGTTTGCTTATTCCAAAATTAAAGTATATGCCAAGGTAGAAATTGTTAAAAAATGATGGCCTAGACTTTAATTTAGTTTTAATTAAACATCAAATTTTACTTACATTAATTGTTTAGTGCATAGATAATAAGAATTAATTAAAAGATTAGTTAAATAACTAATCTTGGTAGTTAGTTTTAGTTGAAACTTAGTTAGGGAGTTTTAACTAATCTTGGAAGTTAGTTTTAGTTGAAACTTAGTTAGGGAGTTTTAACTAATCTTGGAAGTTAGCTTATAGTTGAAACTTAGTTAGGGAGTTTTAACTAACTAAGATATTATACTATGATTCCAAGTCTATGGTTTCCATGTGCACTCATTTCACAACTATAAAATGGTGGCCTCACTTCACTAATTACTCAAGCATTTGATTCAAGCATTTGATTGGTTTTGAGTGAAATTGCCATAGTGTTTTAAGCTTTGAAGGCTTTCTAGCAAAGGAATTAAGGGTGTTAAGTGCAAAATGGAAGGAAAAGAGAAGGCATTAAAGGTATTTGAGTGCATACACTCATTTGGAAGAGAATGACAAGAAAGGAGGAGAAATCTTGGAGCTTTCTTGCTTTTGGCCGAGCTTGGGATCTAAACAGAAGGGAATCAGTGACGGAAAGGGAGTTTTTGTCGCCTTTGCTGAGCAGAGGAGAAACAGCGACGAAGAAGAAGTCTCCGTCGTTGTTGCCCGCAGAGAAGATTCCACGACGAAGTGTGCTCCGTCGTCGTTGCTTCTGTCGCCAAAATTCACATAACCTGTTTCTAGGTTGTTCGGGGTGCAGATTCCATCCGAGTATTGTGGTTCTTGAAGATCTTGAAGCTGAAAAGGGTCATCCCTCTCTATAAGTGTCTCTTTAACCTTTTTCCCTTATTTCTTTTAATTGCATAAGCAATTTAGGGCAATTTTATTAGATATAGAATCGGCATTGTTTTGTATCGTTTTTAATTCGTATTATTGATTAATTTTGTATTTGTGAACTTGTTCTCCATAAATCTTCTAATAAGATTGTCTCACCTAGGCTACGCCAACGGTGCCCGTGGATGTGGGACTTACGTCCGAACCACATAACTCTCGTTTTGGTTCTTCTCAATTCTTTTAGCTATTTTCTTTTGATTAATGCTTACTAGAAATCTTATCAATTGAGTAGAACAAATTAGTATCACTTGTAGATTCATAATTTTATTATCATTAAAATTCACAAAATTGATATATGCTTAGAGAAGGTCGAAAAAAGGTAAACAAAATCTCAACACATAATAATAAGAAAATGAAGAAATTATTTCTGTTTTTTTTGAACAAAACATACACTCATCGCTCGTTTACACACCAAGAATTGACCATGAGCACCATGATCATTTTCGTTGAAATCTAGCTCTAGATCAATTGTATATCACGAACATATAACCCACACATGTGTAATAGAACAATTTTAGAACCCCTACAAGCTTCATCAATCATTGTATTGCAGAAGAATAACGTCCATGACTTTAATTCAATCTGATAAGGTAAAGCATGATCTGCTTAAAATTTGTTAAAATAAACTCAATTAGAAAACAGCCCAAAATGACAATAACCCAAAGTAAAATAATGAACTAAAGCCCACTTAGCTTTGTAAAGACTTTCTCTGGTTTGGTTTTGTGATTTGACAAAACCGGTTTAAAAACATTGAGCGAGCCAAAACCGAAATGGATGGTTGAGATGCATCATGGACATTGAAATGAATGGCTGAGAAGCTGCCATTCGTTGAGATCACCTTGTCGGTTGAATATGCATGCTGTCCACGTTGTTTTCCACTTTGAACCGACAAACAAAATCGTCTCCATTCACTGTGCATCTCATTTGAACGAAAAAAATTCTCTTCTTCGTCTAGAGAGAGTTAGGGTTTTGGTTTCTTCACCTGACCTTGACTGATCTTTGACGATCTTGCTCTTTAATCTTCATTACTCTTTGGCGATAGTGACAATCCAAGATTTCACCACTTGGATTGTTGCTTCCTCGCAATTTTCTTATTGCAACGATTACAGTAGCAGCTTACTGTAATCGTTGTGTTAATTCAGTTTCTTGATTTCTTCATGACTGAGAATCCGGACAAGAACCTTAAAGGTAATTTTCTTTCTACTGTGATTAGTCTATCTTTTCAGTTAGTTTAAAAGATCTAATGCGTTACTGATGTTTCTTCTTTTTTTTTTTGTCATGCCACTGATTGTGATTACGAATTTGAACAAAAGAAGAGAACAATATGCATCATGAAGAGAGAGAGAAGAGGATAAAGAAAGAACAAGTGTTTTACGTGGTACGACGTTAATGAGCCTACATCCACGGAGCCAATCGAACCAGGTGAGTTCACTGTTTTTATTTCGTCTGTACAAAAATATCTTGCATCACCCTTACAATATTTGAACTATGAACTGTTTTTATAAGAGAAAGAGTTATCAAGTGTAACGCAGTGTACAAGCTCATAGGATAGGGCCTAGGTGGTTTAGAACCTTAGGTGGAATAAAGAGCTTGATAGATAATAGGTAGATGCTATTAGGATGATTTCAAGTAAGCCTTTGCTACAAAAGCCCTCACATTTTGAGGTGTAAACTTGGGCAAGGCTTATTATTCATATTACAACAACCAATTGTTAGCATATTGCATAAGAACAAAGAAAGACCGGTTTAGGTGTACTTTGTTTGAAGGGAGGATTGTTGCAATATTGCATGCAAACAAAGTCTCACATCGCTAAGTTGAGAGAAAGAGCTTGGGTATATAAGGAGGGGACAACTACTCCATTGATATGAGGCCTTTTGGGTGATGACCAAAAACAAAGTCATGAGGAGTGATTTCCGAAGTGGATAATATCATATCAATGTGGATGCTTCTTGTCCCTAACAAAAATTTTAGGTAGTTCGACACATGAACTCCCACAATAGTCAATCAAGCCGTTGGTGGAGATTTTCATATCTTTTAATCACATTAGTTCGATGGAGTAATTAAGCCATGGAAAATCTCATAAACTTCTACGAAAAGTTCTTCAAACGACCTTTGAATCTGATCAAAATTCTGTGTTGCGACTGATCTGTGTGACTCCTCGGTATATTTTATTTTACCCGCAAAATTGTTGAATAAAATGTGAGGGAAGTTGAAATTGCAAAATTTTAAGGATTTTTGTTGCAGAAATTCGAAATAATAATTTGTGGTCATGGATTCAAAATAGTAATTTGTTGTCATGAATATAGGTTTGATGTGGATTTATTTTTTTAATTTAAAAAAAAAATAGCTGTGAGTATTTTGCAAAAATATTATTTTTCTCATTGCACAAAATTTTCTTTGAGACACCGATTTAAATTATTACAAAAAATAGTGATTTTCCAAATTTGCAATTTCCCATTAATTAAATTCCATAAAAGGATTATATCAGCTACAAGCAGGCCCACTTTATCGACTAGGGCTGGGCCATAAATTAGGGTCCAACATTCTAAGCATATCGCAATATGAATCCTTTTACAGAGCTATTGTCAAATATTAAACTAAATTAATGGAAAGAAATGATCGGATATCATGATTTTATATAATATTTTTAAGCGTAATTTATAAATTTAGTCCGTAGGTTTGATGAAAGCGAGAATTTAGTCCCTACGATTTCAATATTTAAACTTTAGTTCCTATGATTTGAAAAAATCTACATATGTTTGAAAAATTAGAATTTAGTCTCAAAGTTTGATAAAATCTAAAAAATAGTATGTCATTCGTGATTGTTGGTGAATAAAATATGTAGAAGTTAGTTTTTATTGTGTTTAATGATGAGAGTGTGAGATCAATAATTAGTTGAAAAAAAAAAAAACATAATTCATACATCATATATACGTACTTATTTTTCCTACTATTTACGAATAATATTTTTTAGATTTTATCAAATCATAGAGACTAGATTTCTGTTTCTTCAAATCATAAAGATTAAATTCTATATTTTTTTTTCAAATTATAGAGACTAAATTCAAGATTTTGAAACCATAGAAATTAAACTTAACTTTCACGAAACCATATGACTAACTTATAATTTATCCAATTTTTAGACTTCCAATTAATTATAATTTTATATTTTTTAAATCATAGGGACTAAATTCTAGATTTTATCGAACTATAGACATTAAATTTTTCACCACACACACGGAGGCATACACACGCACGCGCACACACTTCTAATTAATTGGAATATTATGTCAAAAAAAAGGCATAATATAGTTCTACGTCCTAATATAATAACTAAGAGATTACAAGTTCCTCAACAATGAGCTTTTAGAGTTCATACAAAAATGTGTAGTTCTACGTCCCAATATAACAACTAAGAGATTACAAGTTCCTCGGCAATGAACTTTTAGAGTTCATACAAAAATGTGTTCAATACTAATAATTGAAACTTCCCAAACTAAATAGGCATAAACTTTAAAATTCATAACCATTTATGTTTTAAGATAAAACAAAACAAATTCAAAATTATTATTAAAATATGAGTTTATTTTTTATCCTATTATGGCTTGTAATCAGTAGTATAAATATTTTAATGATATTGTATCATTAATTATTCAATATTTACAAGTAGTCATTAAATTAGGTTTGAAATTTTATGCTAATTATTTTTTTTAGTATATTTTGTAATTAATCTTTAGTTTGCATAATTGTGAGGGAGCATGAATGGGAATAGATAAAAATTGATGATTGTTTTATTTTATTTATATTTTGGAAATAAAAATTGATGATTGTGAATGATAGAAAATGTAGGTGAAAATGTGGGCAAGTAATAATCAACTGTCATCATTGATGTTCTTTCCTCTTTACCCTCATTCCAATTATTTGTTTTCCTTGCAACTATCACTTGACAAATATTCAATTTTTTACAATTAATAAATTATATATTTTATTTCTTGTATATCTAATTTTAATTTCAAATCAACCCTTATACTCTGAATAAACTTCTGGTTTTTCTTATCCTTCACTCAAAACTTATACATCATTTTTTTTTCTGCATAAACACAACTTTTAATATGCAAAATATTTATATATATATAATAAGAATGAGCTTCTAAACATAACAATATTGTTAAAATGTTATTGACTTGATTCCTCGATTTCAAGAAATTTTGTTTTTTTTTTGTAGGCGTGATTGTAACCGTGTTGCTGATGTGTTGGCTAAACTGCTTGTGGTGCCTAGATCTTTTTCAATGTGTTTTTAAAGCTTTCTTGTGGCTTGTAATCAGGAGGACGTTGTTGGGTGGGTATCTCCATCGAAGATGAACGATTTGATTCTGTTAGAGCAGGTTGGCTCTTGAGTTTTGTGGTTTTTGAAATATTATTATCAAAAAAAAAAAAAAGAATGTGGGAGGGGTTGATTTGTTTTGTGCTTTGTTTTTGTTTTTGTTTTGTTTTTTTAAATTTTGTATTTTAGTACACTTGATATTGATTGGTGAGGCAGCAGTAGAAAGTGAAATAAAAGTGGAAGGAAAAATGCAAATCCAAGGTGGGAGTATAATGAAGAGTTGACTATTTTGAAAGTGAATGAAAAAGATTTTAGAAAAAAGAAATGAAAGTAAGAAAGAGTATGAATCATTGTCTGCAAATATCACTTTGTAATGTCCAATAGCAAACTATTATCAAATTATTAAAAAAAAGAAGAAAAGAGATATAGTAAGTTTTTTTTTTTTTTTTTTTTTTAAATACTACTACCAATTTCTTATGGTAAAGTCAGTGTGTAAAAGCTTGAAACTATTTACTCAAACATAATCATTGGATTTCTCATAAGAAAACCCTCTTCCCCTAAAAGGCTTTTGTTTTTTTATCTTCTCACCTATCATCAAGGGCCTTTGCCAAATTCCCCTAGGGCATAGTCCTTGGCCAAGGGTAACTCAGATGGGCCTATATGCCTTATGGATAATATTAAGGGTTGAGATTTTAGTTGTCTTTATAAATTTCTCATAGGCTATTGAAAAAGTAGTAGGCTTTGTTGAGAATTGAACTATTTCCCCTTTAAAAAATTCAATTTCAATTTCTAAAAAGGAGAGATTTTTTTTTTTTAATTTTTTTCTTTGTAGATTTATTGATGTTGAGAGTAATCGTTAGGAAAATGAGATTGTTAGACATTTTATACGTAACATCAACCTAAGATCTTGAATAACATGGTTATCAGAAATCGTATTTAAATCTTAATGGGATTGACATATAACTACCAACATCGTGATGTAAGAATATTTCAAATGCAACAAAGAATCATTGTGGACGTTGAATCATTTTATCAATTGTTTCAATGGAATATATTAATTTTTCTCTCTTTTTGCCAATAAGCTTAAATGTATTTTCAAAAGACTTAATTCTCCTTTTTCATTCTACAACCTTTGTGATGGACAAGTGTTTGTATTTATAGGTAGAAAGACGATCAAACTTCCTAAAGCGTAAATTTAATCATCCATCAAGTTTAACTAAAAAAAAAAAAATCATGGAAAACATAATACATTCTCAATAACCATTCATCAAGGTTGTCAACTTAAAGAGAATAAAGAAACGTAATACATTTTCAATAACCATCTATCGATATTGTTAACTTAAAGAGAATAAATTCATGAGAAACAAATTACATTCTCAAGTATAACATGAATTTATTATGAAAACCTCTACTTCAATGGGAGTCATAACGTGTGCACATTATTCTACAACATGCTTACTTTCCATGTATTACAACATTAATAACTTTCATGACCAAACCATAGATGAAATTAACTTAATGGTCAGATAATGTCTTAACATAAAAACTGTTTATATTGTTATCTTAACATAAATGTGCACACATTAGAAAGCATTAATAGCACATGTGAAAAAAGTATTGAGAGCTTAATGGGTAAGTACAAAGTCCAAGGATGTAGAACATATTTATGAACTATCATCAAGACACATGGTTTTTCAGTACGTCCCTTACAATTTTTAATCTGTGCACATTTATGTTAAGATTTAACATCTTGCATTAGAATAGGTATTTTATGTCAATGTAAATGTTTTAAACCTTTGATTATCCTATCATGCTTCGAGAAAAAGATTACAACTTCATTGTCACATTAGACATTAAATGACTTAGAGATAAAATTTAAAGCGTCTAACTGTTAGTTAAAATTATATCACGACGTTCCTAAATTCAAGCCTCATAACATGCTACATATACACTCCTCATGGTGCATCTAAACAACATCTCAGATTTTCGGCTTCTCCATGATCATCCACCTCAACTTAATAGATACACATAGACACTCTATGGGAATTTAGTGCTTTTTCGGCCAAGGTAAGAGGATTTTACCTGTAACTTGTGAGTTCTATAATTAAGTAATAGTACTTGTACGATAACCTAGAGGAATTTAGAAAATGTTGAGTGTCTTGCTTGCAGGATATTCATGTATTTGTGGATTGTCACTGTTTACTTATGTTATATATTTTATCTAGGTTATTATGCATATATTCCATAAGCCCACGAGCATGTGACTCAATAGAAGGCCCGGGAGTGGTATTTTCTATCATAGTAGCCCGAGATGTGTACAAATCATCTTGTGAGACCCGGGAGTGCCATATTCCTTCGAGATAGCCCCGGAGTCATCTTCATCCTCCATTGAATGCCGACAACTATATAAGTTCTAAGAGACTCCTGTGTTTCCATTACTCATTCATTCACTGATCCATAGTTATATGTATTATTTGTCTTAGATGTGTTGATCCCGGTTAGGGATCCTTATTGAGTTTTATAACTCAACCTATTACTTTATGTGGATTCCACAAGTACGCATGGACTCTACGAGGATGGTTGATTGGAGAGGTTGGAAAGACCATGGACTTGTGTCGTGTGACGTCGTGTTTAGAACGCGTTCTTTTCTTTTTCATAAGTCGTTTAAAAAATTACAATTTTAGAACTGATTTTCGCTGAATGATGTTTTCTCTACTTCTACTTGAATTCTTTATAAACTTGGTACCCGTTATGTTTTCGAACGACCATTATTGCCTATTAAATGAATTATTTATTATTATATTTTTCTATGTCTCTAAGTATCATTTAAATCATGCATTTATTATTAGCCTAGATGTGGCCCTAGTATGCGCTGGGTCCTTACAAGCATTGGATTGACTAACCTTCTAGGGTCGTGGCTTCCATTTGGCCGACCCTTGGGGGGTCGATATTGGCTTAGCCGACATCTGGGGTCTTGACATGGACTTGGCCGACCCATTGGGGTGTCGGCATGGACTTAGCCGACCCCTTGAGGGTCGTGACCTTCATTTAGCCGATCCCAAGGGTATCGACATGGACTTGGCCGACCCCATGGGGGTCGTGGCCTCAATTTGGCCGCCGCTTAGGGGTCAGCATTGGCTTGGTCAACTTCTGGGGGGTCGGCATGGACTTGACCGACCCCTTAGGGGTCGTGGCCTCCATTTGGCCGGCCCCTAAAGGTCGGTATTAGCTCGATCGACCCCCGGGATGGGTCCTAGCCTTGTTCGAGTATTTCAGGATATTTTACCCTATAAGATTACCCCCACTCTTCATTTTCGGCTTTACTTTATTGCAGGAATTTGAACAGTAGTTCGTTGTTAAGAAGGTTTTCTTTTTTAGAGACTTACCATTTTAGTCAATTTTCAAAATTTTGGCCTAGTAGGTTCTCCTTTTAGAGTTTCACCTCTTTTAGGCACTTTTTCGAAAATTGTGGCTAAGTAGACTCTCTTTTTAGAGTGTCACATTTTTAAGCATTCTTTTTAGAAAGTTGGCAAAGTAGGCTCAATTTGCAAAGACTCACCACCTTTTGACTTTTTTTGGCCAAGTAGGCGCACTTTTCAAAGACTCACTACCATTTGACTCTTTTTGGCGAGGTAGGCTCCTTTTTAGAGACTCATAATCCTTTCAATCTTTTCGGCCAAGTAGGCTCCCTTTTGAGAGACTCGCTATCCTTTAGCACATTTTTTGAAATTTTTGCCAAGTAGGCTCTCTTTTCAAAGACTTTCGACATTTAGGCACCTTTTGAAAAATTAGACTAGGTAGGCCCTCTTAGTGGAGACTCGCCCTCTTTAGGCTCTTTCTTTAAACTTTAGGCTAATTGACTATCTTTGTAGAAATTTGTCCCTTTTTTAGAGCTTTTTTGACTGAAATGTTCCTTAGTCCCTCCATGTTGAGACTCGCCCTTTAAAACCCTTTTTTTGAATTTTTAGACTACTTAGGCTCCCTTTGCAGGAACTTGCCCATTTTTAAGCACATTTTCGAACCTTTTCTTCTTCGCAGGCACATTCTTTGAAATTTGCTCATGAATCCCTCGTTTGACTATGAGGATGAAGTACGCCCCACCTTAGCCTTCTCTTCTCAAAAGAGGACTCATTGTAAGGCCATAGTAGTCGAGTCTGGGTTTGACGTAGGTGGCTCCCAACACTTAGACTGTATTCATTGTAAGGTCGTAGTAGTCGAGTCTGGGTCTGATAGGGTACATTGACTTTGAATACTTCTTTAGTGGTCGGGATCTTCTTTCTTTATTTTTAGGACTCACACCAATGGTATGGTGGACGCTACTTCGAAGGACTTCTCGTTTCCTTGTAGTGTTTGGATGGCAGGTCTTTATGCACCTTGGTTCGAATTCTCCGCACCTTATGGAGGACTTGCAACGTACGCGCTTCTCTTGGTTTTCTAGCATCGATCAACTTAAGTGAGACTTGGCCGAAGCTTGTAAGGCTCAGTGTGTTGCTAAGGTTGCCTTGGCTAACATTCGAATTTCCACTAAGGCGGTCCAAAGTTTTCTTGCTTGTACTTACAAGGAAGACTCATCTACCATCGCTCGGCTTTGTCGAGAGTTTGACTTCTACTAAAGTGAAGTTGTATGATGCCTCATACTTAGTCAATTTAGTGAAAGGCTCTTCTGCCTTTGTAACATTGGAAAATAACTTTGATGCAGCTACTATTAGTTGGGCGCTAGACCGAATTAAAGTAAGGGTTAGCCATGGTACCCTCTTCTCTCCATCTAAGTCTTTTTGCACCACAGCTGCAACAAAGGTTGTTGACCCTTTTTTGCCAGCCTTCGAGTCTAGACTTTCTAGTGATCTAGTGCAGGTTGCTTATGATTCTTCCATCTTCCAAGGTGTGTCTAAGAATGACATCCTGGTTTAGGCTCATCCAGCTAGGACCGAATCTGTCAAAGTCGAACCGAGTAGGCATAGTTCCAACAAGTGTAGCATTGGATGACTTTGTTGCTTTTTGATGTACCCTTTTTCATTTTTTGAAACAAAATATTTTTCTTCAAGCTAGAGCTTTATATAACTTGGAATTTTGCAATTGAATGTCGATCAATTCTCTACTTTTGCTTACCCCTAATTTAAGATTTAAAGAATTATAAATCAATAGACTTATAGCTTATATTTAGAGAGCTTTTCATAGAATGATAAGAAAATCTTTATTGCTAATACTCGTTGAAAAATTGGACTACATTTTATTGAAAACATATTTCTCAGATGTACATAGTTCAAGGATGGAGGTTCTTACTCTAGTCCATGCCTTTTAAGGTAGTGGGTGCCTAGGCAGGCGATTTCGGTGACCTTGTAAGGTCTTCACCAATGCAGCCTAAGGACTCCATCGTCGAACTCTTGTTACTTTAGGTGGCTTGCACCTCTTCTTTCTTCAAAGAGATCCGAGCTCATCCGTAGTAGTCAGTCATTTTGCTATGTGTCAAAAACCTCGATGCGCAGGGATGAGAGGTTCGTCTCGAATGGAGTTAATGCTTCCGCCCAAAATGCCAAAGAGCACAGGGTTTTGATGTACTATGTGTGGTATAGTACGCCCAAAGTGCTTATGAGGGCTCTTCCGACCATGAACCTTCCAAGCTTTTTAGCTTGGTCTTGAGGTTCTTTTTTAGCAAGACAGTGTTGGAGTGTCATTCAGGGTAAAGTACTTACCGAATGGATATTTTCTTGGTTATCTTAACTGGGAAGGGTGTGAAAGATACTTTTGAGGATTGACTTCCCCTAGGTACTATCTTTGTGACACCCTCACTTGGGACCAACTTCTCGTCTATAACGTTAACCCCAAATTTGGTTTGTAGTTTCGGTTGATATTGATTCGGTGGACCATAACTGTCGGGTCTATCCCCTGTATGTTTTCGGCCGTCCGTGCAAAGATGTCTGTATTCTTTCTTAAGAATATTATGAGACTCTCTCTTTGCTCTTAGTTTAGGCCGATATCGACGCTAACCAGTTGTGCTTCGCTTAGCAAGGGCATAGCCTCTAATCTTTCTGCAATTTCTTCCCTACCTCATTCAGCTCCTTTAAGAGGGATTTTCAAGCATATTTACAAGGATTGACTTTTCCTTAGGCGCTATCTTTCAAACAACCTTTTTTAGGATCAATTTTCTGTCCATAGCTCTTGTTGGACCTGTCTTCTACATGTTTTCACTCGGTAGTTTGGATATTTTGAGGTGGTGATGATCTTTGCCTCCCTTCTTTTTATTAGGATACTCGGGCATTCTATCATTTTCTTCCACGTACTCTTTTAGGTATCCCTTTCGGATAAGGGAATCTATCGACCATTTTAGGCCGAGGCAGTCTGAGGTTGTATGACCGTGATCTTTATGGAATATGCAATATTTGCTCTTTTTCGTTTGTCAACTCTTGCCTTGATTTTTCCATGCCAGGTCAGCATCTCTTTGTTTTGGATCTCCATCAAGATCTGCGCAACTGGTACTATGGTCGGAGTGTACTTTTCGAACCGACTGGTAGGTACTCTCTTTTGGTCATACCTTTCATTCCTCTTGCCTGATTATTGTGGTTGAATTCGCGCTGGGTAGTCATCTATTCGCCTTCTAGAAATGAACGCCTTTCTTCAGTGTTCCCTTGGGAACTCACAAGCTCTCCACCACTCCTGTATTTTTGTGCCTGGGTGAGCAACTCCACATATGTAAGTGGTGCTCTCTTTCTTAAGGACCATAGAAATTTTTTGTCTTTAAGTCCCGTCATGAGTCCTGTTCGAGCCGTATCGTCGGTGTATCCTTCAACTTGCATCGCCTCGTTGTTGAAGCGCGTCATATACTCCCGTAGGGTTTCATGGCTTTTTTGCCTCATAGTAAGTAAATGTATGACCGACTTCTTCTAATCTTGTCCGCCCAAGAATTGGGTGACAAAGCTTGGGCCATTTCCCTAAACGAAACAATGGAATTCTGTTTGAGCTGCCTGAACCATCTCCGGGCTGGTTCTGTGAGCGTGAATGAGACCGCTTGGCACTTGATTGCATCTTGAACTCCATGGAGTTTCATCCATACTCGATAAGAATCTAAGTGCTCCATAGGATCCTTGGACCCGTCGTACGCCTTCATGGTTGGAAGCTTGAATTTCGCCGGGATCGGCTCTTCCATGATTTCGTTAATGAAAGTTGGTTCGACCTGGTCGGCTAGGCTGTCCAAGTCACGTCCGCCTAGGTCGTGCGCCTTTTTTATATTCTCTAACTGATCTTGGACGAGGCGAAGCTGAGCAAGAAAGGTTGGTCCTCGGTTCCGCCAGGTGCTGTTTCCTTTTGGCACTGATTGATCGCCGCTCTTTGGTCTGCTTCTAACTCTGATCCCGTTACACGGGCAGCTAGAACTTTCAGATACTGAATATAGGTTCTTTGTAGGTTGCTCCGTTACTGGCTACTACTTACTGAATGTGATATGGATCGACTTTCTCCACTTCGAGAGGCTATTTGGTTTACCGAGTGCTCCTTTCTTCGATCAATACCCCCTAGTCATAAATGATCAACCGATCTTGGGTGTCGAGAGGGAACCTCTCTCGGAGCCTCGGTGGCTGGGACTTTCCCTCTCGTAGGGTCCCGCACCAAAGGTGTAGATCTTTCCTCCGCGGCTTGCTCCCTGACTGGTGGATTTGCTACCACCACTTGTGATACTTGCTGGTTCTCGACAATGGCAGCCTGGGTTGGAGGGGGGGGGGGGTTGTTCGAGTACCTCCATCAACCAACCTAGGTTCTCCACCATTTCTTGCACTTGTTCTTCCAAGGCTATGAACCTGGGATCAGCTTGCTCTCGTCTTTTTGTAGCAACATTTGTCGGAGCGTGCTCGCCGTCTGACTCTCCGTCGACGACATGGTTGTTATGACTTAGGTTGTTCATCATCTTGAGAGAAAAGCAAAAAAGTCTTGCATTTCGGGTAGTACACGAAATCATTCCCACAGACGGCGCCAACTGTTGATGCGAAAAAATGGTCAATTGGGATCAACGGGAGATATTTATTTACTAGGACGAATTTTCCTGCAAAACAACAAAAATTAGGCACACCGATATGGTGTGAGCAATAGGGCCTCAAATGCCTAAGTGAGTAATGTAATTTAGGATAGTTTAGAGAGAGCTTGAGAGCTTAAGATTAGCTTACAAGGATTATGAGCGTATTTCACCTTAAGCCAGCTTGGATTCAAATGGACAATAACTTGACATTTGATAGCAGACACACTCGTAACCGCTGCAGCTCACTTAATAGTGTCTTAATGGTCAGCCGTTTGTAATGTCAGCCATTAAGCCGGGAATAAATATCGGCATAACCCCTGACCGTTACACTTGAGAGGTGTAACGGTCTTGTTTGGGGGTTACTTGGACTCGACCAACCTTTGCAGGTCCTCACCTCTATGGCTGACCCTTTAAGTGTATGGGCCTTCTCGGTGTAACTCCAAGATGTTACTCCTTAAGGGTGCAACGACCTAGGATGTTACTAGGACTTGGTCGACTTTCATGGGAGTCCTTAGAGGGGTGTTCACCTTCAACGTCCCCTCAAGGATCGCCTTTAGACTCGGTCAATCATGACCTCCATGGCTTGACTCCCTTAGGGAGGTGTTCACCTTTGGTGTAACTCCTGGCCATTATTAGCGGATCCAGTTGTCACTTGGATTCGACCGGCTTTTAGGGAAGCCCTGACCTCCACGACTTTCCCCTTTTAGGAGTGTTCGCCTTCGGGCGTCCTCTCAGTGATCAGTTTTGGACTTGGTCACTAATGACCTCCACCACTTGCTCTCCTATAGGGGCGTGTTCACCTTCGACGTAACTCCTGACAGTTATCAGCGGATCCAATCGTCATTTGGACTCGGTCGACTCTTACTTGAGTCCTGACCTCTATGCTTTCCCCCTCTTAGGGGGTGTTCGCCTTTGGTCGTCCCTTCAGAGATCCATTTTGGACTGGGTCACTAATGACCTTCACGGCTTGCCCCCTTAAGGGTGGTGTTCACCTTTGGCGTAACTCCTAGCCGTTATCACCCGATCCAGTCGTCACTTGGAGTCGGTCAACTTCTAGGGGAGTCGCAACCTCCACGGCTTTCCCCCTAAGGGATGTTCGCCTTCTTTGTCCGACCCCGAGAGGGTCGAGGCTGTAAAGGCCGACCCCTAGGGGGTCGAGGACTTCCTTGAACGACCCCTAGAGGAAACAGACTTACTTGACCGATCCTTAGGGGGTCAGGATGGACTTGGCCGACCCCCTAGGGTTGTGGCCTCCTTTGGCCGACCCTGGGGGATCGACGTTGGCTTGACCGACCACCAAGGGGCTGGCATGGACTTGGCTGACCCCCTAAGGGTCTTGGCCTTCATTTGGCCGACCCACGAGTTGTCGGCATTGGCTTGGCCGACCGCCTTGCGGTCGTAGCCTTCATCTGGCCGACCCCCGGAGGGTCGACATTGGCTTGGCCGACTCCCGGGAGTCGGCATGGACTTGGCCGACTCCTTGGGGGTCGTGGCCTCTATTTGGCCGACCCTCAAAATGGGTCCTAGCCTTGTTCGAGTATTTGGTATATTTTAACCTATAACACAAATCATACTCCAAATTATAAGAAGTGTTAGACTTTTTTACCACTTTTTTTAAATTAATTAATTTTAATAAATTAATATTTTGATGATAGTATAATAAATTATTATTTACTAATAATTATGGAACTCTGCCGTATCTTATATATAGAGTTTTAAGAGAAGATCCTAATATATTTTGAATTATTGAAATCAATGATAAAATAATGGTGATGTGAAGATTTGACGAAAAAAATGTATGAAAAAAAAAAAGCAATATTCATTTGTATATTGTTTTGTTTTTAAAACTAAACTCTTTTTCTCGTATCTTTATTCCAATACATTTTGTATATTATTTTTTATTGAGAACTAACAAACAACAAGAAACAGTACTAAAACGTGGAACTCTATTTGGTTTAATTTAAAATCAATAATTATTTTATGAAGTTAGATAAATTTCACTTCAAACAGAATCAAAAGTGGAGGGTTGATCTTATCCAAGTCGGTTCAATTAAATCTAACTTCATAAATACAAAAATAAAAAAGAAGTAATAAAAAAAAAGTGAATTAAAACAAATAGAAATTCAATTGCTTTGGTCGGTTTGACTATACTATTTTTTTGGACCCCAATTTTCTTGATGAATATGATATCCAACGCAATATTTATTATAATTATAATAAATTTTAAAAATATTTCATACATATATAGTTTTTTTAATATTGAAACTTATTATTTTAAACATTTTATCTATGGATAGATATGAGGTGTTTGTTTGAAAGTATTAACGGACTATTATAATTGAGATTTTACAATTTTTCTTTAAGCGGTTGTATTCAAACGAATTATTGTGATCCTCAAAACAATTGGTACATTTTAATTATTCAAATAATCATTTATTTTTAATCACATGTTCAAATTAATTATTCATATTTAACCACTCATTTTTAATAATTAATATCTAACGACTCATTTCTAATCGCATCCAAACGAGTTATTTATACAATCCCTCTACAAAAAAACTTTCATTCAAATAAGCTATTAACTACAATCTCTACAAAGAACCACATCCAAAAAATTTATTACTAAAATTCAAATTTGTTATCATTAAAAATAACCTCTTTATAATTGCTCACAAACATTTTTGTTGAAACTTATATGTTTTGTAACTATTAATTGAAGTTGATCGAATTAAATTTTAGTATATTTGTTTGTTTTTTTTTTTTAATTTTGACATCTATATAACATATTTTATTTTAATTTTTTGCTAATCACAAAAAAATCCCTTAATAAAATAAAATAAATAAAATTAAAAACTTAATGTAAATAGCAAATTGTGTATCTTTATTTTAATTACAGCACTTGTTTTAAAATATTTCATACATGATATATTTAAAGTTTATTGAAATCAAACGATTTTAAGTTTAGTTGATTGAAGGGTAAATTTTATAATTTTATTAAAAATTAAATTTTGTGCTATCACTTAAATTCATTGAATCATTTTTATTATATTTGAACCGTTACTAAAATTTTTGAAGTCTATAATAATAATAATAATATTATCATATTATTATTTCATGAAAAGTCTCGTAAAATGTAAGCAGAAGAAAACGACTTCTGTTTCCAAATAAAACGACGAGAACAGTGTTTCTAATGTTCATCATGAAAAATAGATGGTCACAAACCAACTCAATAGATGTTGCAAAATTCAATTTCTTTCGATTTATTTTGCATCACTCACTCGAGAAAAAATCGATCTAATCTAATCCAAATTGTGTGCATATGGATTGAGCTAAATTTGATTATTAATTTATATGGATTAGGTTATATTCATAATAATTAATATTATATGAGTTAAGTCCATTTGTGGGCGGCTTAAAATCAAACAAAACAATCTTTTAAATTTGGTAATCTCACTAAAAAATAAAACATGCATTACAAGTGATAAAATTTTGTATATGTAGTCATTAATACATTTAAATACTTTATTATAAAAAATAATGATACAAAATTCATAACTATAATAACTATATTTGTTATATTTTTTAAAAAAAGCAATCATATTTATAATTATTTTTTATATTGGATTACTTTTATAATTTTTTGTTTATATTTTTAAATATCTAAATTTAGTTGTTAGACTTTTAAAATATTAAGATTGGCTTTTATTATTTGAAAAAGTTTACTTAATGCTCCCGTAAGCAAGATATTAATTAAATTTTAAATGAAAAAAGAAAAAATTACAAGACAATAGGTAAATATTTGAAAATTTAGAGATAATAACTCATTTGTATAGTTCCTCATTTTCCAGCTAATTATATCTGTGAATTATGTACCTGCTTATTAGTAATACCACCATTACCATTAACAAACAATTTCTTGAATTATTGGCCCAAAGATTTTTTTTTTTTTTTTTTTTTTTTTTTGATCTAATGCAACTCTAACCCTGGACGTGTTCTATTTTTACATTTAACTAATATTGTGTTTCATTTATCGGAAGGGTTCGTGACGCAGTGATTCATTATTTGGGGTTAATTTAGTTCAATATCAGCATCACGAGAATAACATATGTTACAGTAGTCTACTACTCTTTAACATCAGAGCGTATGATCCTTCTAATACTGTACAGATGACAACAAATGGCTACAAAGACTTCCAATTGCCATTTATAGACAGTTTAAGGATGAATAGTGATATTTTCACCGTCGATCATAACATGATCTCATCTTGATTACTTATCAAGGTAGTATCTTCTTTTAAACATTTACTCTTATTTTACTATACCAAAATAAAAATAAAATTGTTTAAAAAGTTTCTTGATTTTAATTGACACTTAAGTCATAAAAACACGACTACTTGTATGAGAAAGCCATATGTTTTCAGAATACTTTTATTGAATGTACTAAACATTTGTGTGTATGCATCATAAAGTACACAACTTCATTTCATTACTAAAAATGAGCATAATACAATTTGTTGAAGACTAAAAAGTGTAAACTTACGCAATCCTAGATATTCAATATGTCTATTAAAAACATCTCTAGAAGTAGGCTTACTCAATGGGCCTGCAATCATGTTGCTTATTGAAATGTATTATTCCACATTCACTTTCTATTGTGCAACCATGTACCTTACAAAATTGTATCTAATGTCTATGTCCTTGATATTTTAGATCTTTCGTGAAAGCTATAACAACTTGGTTATCACAATTTACTGACACTGAGTTATAAATATTTACTTTAAATCCTAAATGATTTAAGAATCTCTTGAGCGACACTACTTCTTTTATCGCCGTTCAAAGTGTAACAAATTCAGCTTCCATGATTAATAATGCAATACAAGTTTGTTTCTTACTACTCCATGAAATTTCTCCTTGACTTAGTAAGAATGCATATCTTGAGGTAGATTTTCTTTCATCTTAATCTCCTCCCCAATTAGCATCTGTATAACGTTCTAACATCAAACCATTTTCTTGATAATAAAGTGAGTAATCCATAGTTCCTTAGAGATATCGAAGTATTCTCTTAATTGCTTTTTAATGGAGTTGTACTGGATTTGCTTGAATCTGCTTACCATTCCAATGACAAAGCAAATATCTTGTTTTGTACACATCATAGCATACATGAGGCTTCTAACAACACTTGAATAAAGAACTTTTCCCATTCATTAACTTCTACAAAAGTCTTTTGACACATTTTTAAGCTCAAGTTATCCCCTTTTGTGATTGGAGTATCCATGGGCCTATAATCTTACATCTTAAACCTTTAAAGAATTTTCTCGATATATTGACCCAATGACAAGATTAAAATCATTTTGGAGCGATCACTTTCGATCATGACTCCAAGTATATAAGATGTTTCACCCATATTCTTCATTCGAAAATTAAAGGATTCTTCAATGATTAATACATACTCCTTATATTTTCTAGCTAATAGTATGTCATCCACATATAGTGAAAGAATTACAAACTTATCTTTCTTTTTTTGTTTTAACATACATATAGTGGTCTTCATCGATCATATGAAAATCATATAAGATGAATACTTCATGAAACCTAATGTACCATTGTCTGGAAGATTGTTCAAAGCCGTAAATTGACCTCATCAATTTATATATTTTATCTTCTTGTCCTTCAGTAATGAAACTGAAAGGTTGGTACATGTAAATTTCTTCTTCCAGTTCACAATTTAGAAAGGTTGTTTTTACATCTATTTGATGTAACTCCAAATCTCTTCATAGTCTATTCCTTCATGTTGTGTGAATCCTTTAACTACAAGGCGTGCTTTATATTTTTCAATTGAGCCTTCAGCCCTACGCTTAATTTTGAGAATGCACTTGTTACCAATAGTTTTGCGTTCTTTAGGGAGATCAACTAGCTCCCATACTTTATTACACTCCATAGACTTCATTTCTTCTTTCATTGCTTTCATTCAATTTTCTTTGTTTGGACATTGAAGAGATTCTAGAACATTATTCGGCTCTTCATCTTCTTTTGGTGTAATCATGTACACTTCGTTATGAATATGTCATTTTGTTATTCTACCGCGACTGCTGCGCTTTATTTGTGGTATTTGTGAAATTTGTTCATCAATCGAATCACGAGTTGTTTGTGATTCTCTTAATCACAAGTAGTGTTACAATCTCTCTCATTTGGATGTGTTGAAATTTATTTACCTTTTTCGACCTTCTCTAAGCATATATCAAATTTTTGATTTTTGTTTATACCCAAAAGTGATCAAACACACTTATACACTAATTTTGCTCTTTAAACAGAATTTTCCAGCAAGCATATAAGTTGTAAAAATTGGCTAAAATAGAAGGAAAAATAATCGAGAGTTTACGTGGTTCGGTACTTTGGTCCTACGTTCACGAGCACCTAAGGCGTAGCCTAGGTGAGGCAATTTTATTAGAGTTCTATGAGAAATTTGTCCAACATACAAGATACAAATTAAATCAATTACAAGAAAACCTAATCTAACAAAATTGCCCTTATGAATTACTTCTTATAACAAAGTGAGAAACAACTACAAAAGGAAAAAGGAAATGAAGTACACCTTTGTTGGAATCCAAGATTGAATCACCAAGAAACAAACCAATACACAAAGAAAAACTCTAAGAATGCTCCAAGATTGTTTTCTTCCTTCTTCTTTGTCAAAATATTCAAGAAAGATGGATGAATGAGCAGTACCACGGGGTAAGAGATCAGTTCCGGCCGTGTAGGGTGGCCGAAACTCGCCGAGAACGCTGGCCGTCGACGCTGGTGACCGCCTGAGGCAGTGGCGCACACTATTGGTGTGGGAACTGAAGAAACCGAGAGCCCCTTGTGGGCTCTCTCTCTATCTCTCGGTTTGGTAGTAGCAAAATGGGGGAGGGGAATTGATTTTCCCTCTCTCCAAACCCTTACACAATGGGTTTTACCAAAAATACCACTTCAAACTTCCTTTATTTTCTCAACCAGCCTTTTGTATTTAAAATAATCTCCCTACTTTCACTAAAACACAAAACTAAATGGCAATTTGAAATTCTTGCAACTCTTATAAAAAATGCTTAATCAATAGGTTTGATGAGCCACTCTATTTATAATCAAAAAATGAGTACATATGCAAAACATAGTCTTGGCAATATAGGATAAATACTAATTAGTTAAAACTTCATAACTAATCAATTTAACTAATTAGTTATTTAACTAAACTAAACTAATTCTTATTATCTATGCATTATTCCATTGATGTAAATAAACCTTGATGTTTAACTAAAAAAACAAAATCAAAATGTAGGCCAATTGTTTTCTAACATGATGAGATACTGTTGGTAGATTTGTGAGATTTTCCCATGAATTTAATAAAATCAAATGGTTTGATCATAGTTTTCAAATAGAGACATCTCATTATTATTGATCTCACCTCTTTTTGAAAAATCATTTTCCAAAAATGTTACATCTCGTGATTTAAATTCAATTGTACTCCCACTTTCTTGTTCATTGATAAATTCTTTCGAGTGATCATAGTGTCTTATAAATATGCTCTTTTTACCCTCTTTGACCTAGTTTTCCATGTAGATGTGAAGACTCATGTACATAGGCAGCACATCTCCATGGTCTCAATGTACGAAGGTCTGGCTTTCTACCAGTCCATAATTTATAGGGCGTGGTAGTGACAGACTTTAAAGGCACTAGATTTAGTATATAAGTAGTAGTCAGTAGGGCATCACCCAAAAATGTGATTGGCAAATTTGCTTATGCCATCATTGACCTAACCATTTTCAGAAGAGATCTATTCCTTCTTTCTACTCCCACATTTTGTTGTGGTGTTCTTTGGGTAATTAATTGCTTTAACATACATTTTTCTACACATAACTGTTTAAACGGATTAGAAAAATATTCACGTCCTTGGTCAGTTCTCAAGGCCTTAACCTTTTTTTATGTAATTGATTTTCCAACATAAATATGTTTTTTCTAATACAATCCAATGCTTCAAACTTGTGAGAAATTAGATAAACATGACCATAACATGTAAAATCATCAATGAAAGTGATAAAATCTTCACTTCCACATATGACCGTCACATGCATAGATCCATAAATATGTGGGTGAATTAATTACAATGAAGTGTTCCTGGTTTCTTTTCCAAATGGTTTTCTTATCATTTTCCTGCTAAACAATTTTCACATATAGGTAAGTCAACAACATTAGTTTGTCCTAACAAACCCTCTTTAGCTAATCTAGCCATTCTTTGTTAACATATACGACCTAATCGAGTATGCCACGTAGTCACATCAATATTTGCATCAACAGATCATGTTATCAAGAAAAAAATAGCAGAGTCATGAGATGTCATATTAGTAACATCCATTATCATAAAACTATTTAAAATGTATCCAGAACCATAGAATATAGTGTTCATTAAAATAGTTAATAAAGTACCAAACATGTTACAATTATAAACAAGTTTTAGAAGGACATAATAAAAAGAAAATTGTCGTATATCAGGTGCATATATATCATCAAAAATAAAGATCGCCCATTTCACAGGTACTTGTGCATTGTTTCCAACATAGAGCCATCTTGGTTTTTACAAAATTCGCCATCTTCGTTTTGATGTTTGCTACAAGTTTAATCAAGAAACACATAAAATTTCAATATACATAGAGATATTCAAAGTTTAAAATTTCTAGTTCAAATGCACAAACAAAATTGTCATTTTTTGAAATACTCATAAAAAATCACAACAATTTTGTAGAATGATTCTTGAACAAATTCTTTAATTGACATGGAAAATTTCATATGAATTTTATAAGTAAAAATTGTGTTTGAAGATTTATGCATTCCTATTATTTTTTTTTTTAAACCGAGAGAAAATAGGCTAGAAAACTCATTTCATGATCTGATACCAATGTTGGTTTTTTATCAAAATGAATCGATATGTTAATTACCTTTTGTAGCGTATGCAGCTAAAACCACACTAGAACTCGAGAAAAAATGAAACACTCAATAGAGACAATCACGAGAATATAGTCTTTTGTTCACCGCCTAATTCCTCTCCTTATTTAAATGCACCACACTTAGAGAATGAGAAGTTTATTCAACTTCACTTCTCTCAAAATACATGTCTATTATAAGCTTGTAAATTTAATTACAAGTTTCTTTAAGTTACTATTTTATTTATTTACTAATAAATGAACAAATAATTTAAGTAAACTAATATGTAAGTTAATTGTTAATTAAGTAAATTGTAACTTAATGAACAAATAAATAACTTAGAGTTTGGTTCCAAAAATATTTCCAAAGTACCCTTGACCTTAATAAGGTTAAAAAAATTGAGATAAAAACTTAAAAGAAAATACATTTTAAATTTTGATGAAATTATGAAAACACTTAAAATGTTAAATTTTGTTTTAATAACCTTCTAGATGCTTAATGGTGGGGGTGTTTTATTTAATGAAATGAGGAGCTTATCATTAACCACAGGAATGCATACAAAACCATCCTTAATATAGTAGGAACAACACGACAAACAAAAAATCTCAATAACTAAACTAACTCTAGTCTAATGCTCGAATTGAAATCGACAACACAAACATAAATTGAATATAAATAAAATTTCAGGATATTTAATTCTGTTTGTAAGAGATAATTTTTACATTTGTATTTTAACTCATAAATTGTTTATAGGTAAATTATTAATTAGCTAGACACTCATGTATTGTTAATTAGTTTTGAAAAGAAAATACATGCTATTTTTTTTTAGTTCAAAAGTTTTGAGAAGAAACTATATTGTTATTGAAGGATTAATAACATATTTATTTTTCTTAATTTTTACATAGAGGAAAATATATAAAAAAAGAAAAAAGAAAAACTATTTTTTAGTGAGAATAATTTTTAAAAGGTTTAGAACACTTTCAAACAAAAGTGTAACATTTTTTCTTCAAAAGCTATCAAGAGATTTTTTTTTTTCTTCTTTAACTTTAGGGGTATTTTGTAAACCAAGCTTTAATCGTTTTCATCTAAATTTAACGTAATAATATTTTTGAAACTTTTGTTAAAATTCAATTTTTTTAAAAAAATTTCAAGTTGAGAGGTATTTTGTGCACATATCCATAGTTTCATGGTTTATTTATTTATTTATTATTTTTAATAATTTATCTTAATCAATCTTCAAAAATGCTAACCCTCTCTCATCCTCCGGAGGCAAAGCTAAATTTTTAAACAACAAAATTTACTTGCATATGAATATGTACAGTGGATATATTTATCATCACGTAACAAAAACCATTTATCACATATTTATTTACAAAAACCATTTATCACATATTTATTTAGTTTTTTAATATTTTAATTTATATTTAAAAAAAAATAAATGTACGGTAAGTATTTGTGCCACATGATACTAAGCAAACTCACTCTATGCATGCATTTATTATTATTATTATTATTATTTTGTAAGTTTTGGTCGATTTTGAATACAAAATCTCATCAAATTTTCATTTGTCCACAACTTTAGAGTAAAACATTCTTTCCTTTTTAACCTTTTTTTTCTTGGATAATATTGAATATTTATAGTATGAAAATGTTTATATCACGATGGTTAGTAATTGTTATAGGAAAAATATTTCTTGGAATACACGAACAAGGCAGAGGCCCTCTCGTAGAGTTGCCAAAGCCACTCCTACCTCGTGGGAGTCGGCCAGGACCACTCGAGCCCGGCCCCCTAGGGGCAGACAAAAGTAAGCCTTAACTTACCAGGGGTCGACCATGGAGGCCTTGACCCCTCGAGGGTCGGCTAAGTTCAATCCATCCCATCGAGGGTCAGTCAAAGGAGGTCAGGATCTCATGGGGATCAGCCAAAGAGGCCATAACACCCTAGAGGTCGACCAAGTCCGACCTAGCGCATAAAGAGTCGACCAAAGTAGGCTTCAACCCCCTAAAGGCCGGCCAAAGTAAGCTTTGACCCTATCGATTTCCCATGGATGCCTTGACCCTTCGAGGGTCGTCCAAGTGTAATCTAATACCGCGTGAAGTCTGAAAAAGAAGGCTAAGACTCCCTCGAGGGTCGACCATGGAGACCTTAACCTCCCCGAGGGTCGGTCAAGTATAATCATCCACCCACAGATCGATCAAAGAAGGACATGACCCCCAAAAAGTTAGTCATATAAGCTTTGACCTTCCGAGGGTCGATCAAGTCCAATCTGACCCCTTATGAGTTAGCCAAAGGTGGCTAAGACCCCCCGGGGTCGGCAAAAGGAGGCTAGAACCACTTAGGGATCAACCAAGTCCAATTTGGCTTTCATAAAGGTCAGTCAAAAGAGACCCGAACCCGTAGAGGTCGAGCATGGAGGCTTTTGACCCCCAAGAGGTCGACCAAGTCCAATTCATCTCCATGTGGCTCAACTAAGGAGGCCTTGACCTGGAGGGGGTTTTCCAAGCCCAATCTAACCCTTAGGAGTCAACCAAAAGAGTCCAAGACCTTTTGAAGGTCAACCAAGCCCAATCTGGCCCAAGAGTCAACTAAAGTAAGCCATGCCCCCTGAGGGTCGACCGTGGAGGCTTGGACTTCCATAGGAATTGACTAAGTCCAAGTGATAATTTGATAGCGGATAATGACCAGAAGTTACACCAAGAAGGTAAACACCCTCAAGGGGGAAAGTCATGGCGATGTGGACCCGTTACGGTTTAACGAGTTCAAATTCGATCCCCAAAAGATAGGTCAAGAGGCAAACACCCTTCATGGGGCCAAGCAGTGGAGATTAGAACTCGCCTAAGAGTCGACAATGTCTAAGTGACGACTAGATATGCTGATAGCTTCCAGAAGTTACATTGAGAGGCGAACTCCCTCTAAGGGGGACAACCATGGAAGTAAAGACACCAAAAGGTTAATCAAGTTCAAAGTCGATCCCTAAATGGACGGTCGAGTAGGCAAACACCACCTAAGAGGGCATGTTGCGGAAGTTAGGACTCTCCCCCAAGAGTCGACCAGGTTCAGGTTCAAGTAACTCGCAAAACCGTTGTGTCATTAGGTAACAGTGGTCGGAAGTTACAACGATAGGGCGAGAGCCCCCGTAAAGGGCGTGTCATGGAGGCAAGGACCCACAAGGGTTGGTCGAGTCCAAAACCAATCCTCAAGGTGATCTGTCGAGTAGGCAGAAACCCTTTGAGGGTTGACCATGAAGGTTAAGACTCTTTAGTGGACGAGTCGACTGACTCCAAGTAACATTTAGGATCGTTGCATCTATTAGGGGTGACGTCTTGAAGTTTCACTGATAAGGTCCCTACTCCGGAAGGGTTGGCCGTGGAGGTGAGAACCCGTAAGGATTGGCCGAGTTCAAGTAACGTTCTCGAGCATTGTACCTATAAGGTGTAACGTCTTGGAGTTACACTAAGAAGAACCACACCCTTAAAGAGTCGGCAATGGAGGCCGTGACCCCCGAGGGTTGATCGTGCCCAAGTAACATCCAAAGACAAGACCATTACACCTCCAAGTTGTAACAGTCAGGAGTTACGTCGGTATTCATTCCAGGCTTAAATATGGATGACGTTATGAACGAGTGACCATTAAGATTCCATTAACTGAGTTGCAAAGGTTATAAGTTTAACTTCTATAAAAGAGTGAGAAGTTCCACCTTTCAATCCAAGTTATTCTAAGCTACTTGTCTATAAGCTAACACTTAAGCTTTCGAACTCTCTCAAAAATACTCTTCAAAATACGTTTCTAATTTAGGCATTAGAGGCCTTATGGTGTGAGCCGAATTTCTATATTTTGTAGGCATCTTGTTCTCTAGAAAATATTTACCGTTGATTCTGATTGACCATTTTTCGGTATCAACAGTGAATGTGCATCTTGTAAGCAAGAAAGTGAGTGAGGGAATTGATGTGGACATTTAAATGTAATGGTTGTTGTCATATTAAAAAATGGTGTAATTAATGTGTAACGTTTTAAGTTACTTATTAATTGAGTGGTTACATATTTCTTGAGAGTAACTTCAATCAATTAAGTTGACTTAGTTTTGGATCGAGACATTATCTTATTTTTGATTAGTTACACTTAGGTCGAGTTGACCTCTCACTAGCTTGACGAGGGTTCCTTGACCAATATTTTGTTTGTAGTACTCTTATTTTAAGGATTGTAGGTCTTATCCTCCAAGGAGATCAGATAACAACGTCTTGTTGCAGTCGATAGATTGGTGGCTCCACCCAACTGATTATGAGTCAGGCGTCGATCTCTTACAAGGATCGACAACACCGCCCAACTTTTTGTGGGTTGGGTGTCGATATTTTAGTGGGATCGGCACAATACTTTGTTAGGGGCTTGATCATTGTTTACCATAGGTCATTGTATGATGAAAAACATATTCTTGAAAGCAATACCCTTTTGGTTTGGGTTTCTTTTTTTTTTTTTTTTTGAATATTTGTAAAATTTTGGCTGAATTTTGGGTCATCTGTCTTTAGAATTGACAAGTCCTATCAAATGCACTGTGTGATGAGAAAACAGGTATGATTCTGTGTAATGAATATTTGAATGGCTTAATTATAATGATGGAGCCTCGTGAGCCTATCTCTAAATGTTAGTGAAGAATCCAACTTCACCCACAGGAAGAAAGAAATGCATATCCCAGTTGTTTGACAAGTTGATAGATTTGTTTTTTTATTTTGAAATTAGGACCATTATGCATTATGATCTTTGTTAATATCTGTCCTCATTTTCATTACACTTTCAATTGGTTAGAAAGATTTTTGTCACAGTTACTCATTACATATTTTATCCAAACATTATTTTTGCTACAACTATTCATGATTTTTCAAAATAAACAAGATAATTTTATCTAATGGTGTACATAAAATTAAATTTGGTTAAAGTGATATTTTGAACGAACCCATATTTTGAATCGGTAACGTGATCCATATATTTTCGAGTTGAGTTTGATATATATATATATATATATATATATATATATAATCTTCCTTTTTTTTTTTTTTTTTTTTTTTTTTTTTTTTTTTTTTTTTTTTTTATGTACTTCATATTTTAACTAAATCAATTTGAAATTCTAGTTTTACCTTATACTATAAAAGGTATATTTTAAAGACTTGAACAAATATGAGATAAAATCTAAAAATAATATTGAAAAAAAAAAAGAAAGTAAAAGTAAGTATATACATATATAATGTTATTGGTAAAAATATTTGTTAGTTTTAATAATAAATTTGAGTTTACTAGCATTGATGTTAATTTTTCATTGAGCCAAGGCTTTGTGAGGATACGCCTCGAGGAGGTGAATCACTATTAATATGAGAGGGAGAGAGTGAGTAGAGATAAAATTTACTGCAAGCTATACAGTGAAGAGGAATAACTTTTTCATAATCATCGTTTCCCCAATCCTGATGCCATCTCATAATCCTTGCCCGTATTTCAAAATATAATAGTTTAAATGTAAGAAACGATCCTATTAAGTGAATGACAAATTCTCGAGAAAACTCTACATTATTATTATTATTATTATTTTCACTCAAAATGTCTTATATTAATGGAGATTTTTGTCATCCCTTATAAATTCATGATCAACTGTTTAATAAGAGACAATATTTTGTTTGTATTCCTATATGTTTGAATGTTTTTTAATTTTACAATAATTAAGAATGAGTGATTCAAAGTCATAAACTCTTCATCTTACCCACACATATATCACTCAAAAACTATTTATCTTGTTAACATAAAGGTGCAAATCTCGTCCCCAAAAAAAAAACAAAACCAAATAATGTCTTACAAAATTCAATTTGATCATAGGTGGGATGTTATAAGTAGAGGTTTGAAGTTTCCATTGTATAATATCTTAAATGTCTCAAGTTCAATAATTATAAATTTTTGCTGTTTAGAATAGGTTTTTTTGAATAACCCGCCAATCGAAGACCCCCACCCAAGCATGAGAACTACTTTTATTGGGTTTGCCTATATGACATTAAATAGACTCCACTGCATTCGGGATCTGATAGCATGTTCCAAGACTTAGATTCAGAATACTTCAAAATTATTCTATTTTAAGTACTTTTCATCTATCTCAAACCTGAAATATCTGAAGAAACATGTCTCAAACATTTCATGTGAACACATTTTAGAATAGATATGGTAGAGTGTCTCGAATATGTAACGAAAGTAACAACCTATTAATCAAACAATGGTTTATACTTCTTCCAATTTTCGACTGCAAAATTCAACTTAAAAAATCTCAACGAAGCATAATTCAACTAGGTAAGCATGTATTCTCGACAAAATAAAAAATTCTAAAAAAAAAAAGTAATGTTAAAGAAAACTTTTGGCGCGTGCAGATTCACATTTATATATTGATATATTGATCAAAGACAGAGAGAGGAAGGTGCGGCAGACACAAGCAGTGTGCAATCAAAGCCCAAAACGACAGTGTATTGAGTAAACCATGCCAAAACTCAATACTCTCTTCTTCTTCTTCTTTTATTTTTTTTTCCTTATTACTTGTGGAATCCAATGCTTTTTTTTTTTAATCATAACATCAAATCTTCAATCTTTTTCTTTTCCATAATTTTAAGTTTTGTTTTATCCTTGTACAAATTTGTAATTATATTCATCTTAACTGGTTTATTGACACTTCTTATAATTATAGTATCATTTAAAGTTGTTCGATAACACTTTTTATAAACCGAAATTTAAAAAAAAATAGATGATATATGATATAGTAATTATAAAAAAATATCATCTAAAGCATTCGTGATATTTTTTAGAATATTTATGTTTTGTAGGATTCAAATCAAATTACGAGCCATTGTCAAATGTTCTTAGAGCCAATATATATGAGCCAACCTTTTTTAAACTTATCAAAATTTTGATATAATTAAATATACTCTAACCTATTAGCTTAAACTTTTAGTTTGATTGGTGATTGAACATATTTCAACATGATATCAAAGCAAAAGGTTTTGATTTCAAGATCCTACAAATTTGTAGAGCATTTTTAAAATTTTTGAATCTATAAGTGAGGAGAGTGTTAGTTGACTTTTGAAGTCATTGGTGATTTATCATAATTCGATACCCATAAACATAATTATTTCATCAAATAGTAAGCTTAAAGATTTACAAAAACAAACAAATTTTTGTTGGTTAAATTTGATTTAAAGTTTGAAAGAAAATTTGTGTATTATGGTAGCCATGTGTTTGGAGGGGGGGGGGGGGGGGGGGGGGGGTTTGGGGGTGCCAATAACACCCCTTCCCCCAACTTTTTTT
>JBBMEG010013701.1:0-30197 GCA_037832605.1 Cyclanthera cordifolia
TAAAATATTTGTACAAACATATATATATATATATATATATATATATATATATATATATATTTTTACTACCATTTTGGTATTTCGATTTTGAGATTGATTTTATTTGATTCCTCGACTTTCAAATGTTTAGTTTTGGTCTCTCGAATTTATTATTTGTTTAATTTTGATTCTTCCCCTATCACCCTTTAGAGAAAGGAATAGCAAGAAGAATAATGGACATGGACATAACTTATGAAAGTTGAGAGAATAGTTTATTAAGAATATAATGGTGGAAGTTATATAAAACTCAATATGATTTATATAGTACAAGAATTAACCTAATTAGGCTCAATGAACTCACTCTCTAACATCGAGTATACGAATTAAGTTAATTAGGCTTAATGAGCTCATTCTCTAACTTCGAGTTTCAAATTGTCTAAATGTTCTTTTAGTTGAATGAATTATTTTCTCACTTCTAGATTATTTTCTCTCTCTCTCTCTTCCATCTTTCATAATTTTTCTTCTTAGAAGTTTTATCTGTTTTCAATCAACGCCTTTCTCTCTCTTCATTATCTTTCTTCTTCTTCTTGGTTCCATGGAAATAATGAACTTTGAAGACAAAAAGCGACAAATCAAAGCAGAAAAAATGATTATTTAGAAAAGTGTCATCACGACATAGCTTCTCATGTTAAATAATTGGATGAGATATATTGAAGATATAATGAAAGAAAAAAAAAGATAGAAAAAAGAGGAGTGATGTGAATTGAAGAGAAATGATAAGAGATGAAAGAGAGAAAATAATTTAGATGCGAAAAAAAAAAAAAAATCATTTTAACTAACCATAAGCAGGCAAAAAATGTTCCTCTCCTTTTGTTTGCAAGTAAAGCACTAAAAACATCAACGATACAATTTTCGGATTGGAAAGAATAGCAGTTATATATTTTATACATAACATGAATCTAAAATTTGAATAACATGATTATCACTAGTTGTATTTAAATCTTAATAAGATTAAAATATACCTCCCGGCATCGTGATGCAAGAATCTTTCAAATTCAACAAAGAATTGTTGTTGATATTGAAACATTTTATCAATTGTTTTAATGGAAGATATTGGTATCTCCCTCATTGCCTATAAGCTTGAATGTATTTTTCAAGCTTCTTTATTCTTCTTTCTCTTTCACTTTGACACACTTGTGATGAACAAATGTGTTCATATTTATAGGTAGAGGGAGGACCAATGTTGAGCTTTCATTAACGTAAGTTTTAATTTTTCATCAAAGTTAACTTAAGGAAACATAAATTTTAGTGAAGTGAAACTCATACATCTCATAATCAAAGAGAAGTAAAACTCATACATCTCATAAACAATTCTCATAACTTAAAGAGAAGTTAGAACTCATTTAAAGAAATGAAACTCACATCTCATAAATTTAAGAGAAGTTACAACTCATATAGAGAAGTGAAACTCACATCTCATAAACATGTTAATAGGAAAACATTTTTCTAAGACCATATTAATGGAGATAAGATGCTTAATTCTTATTTTCCAACAATAGCTTGATTGAATAATTTTTATAGAAGATATCTTATCCCCATCGTTAAAGAAAGAAAAGCAGAAGAAATAGCCTACTCCTCCTTGCTCTCTATCTTATGAGTTACTCGGGGCCACTAGCATTAAATGTTATTACCACAAAAGACTATTTTTGAACTTTAATGTCGATAGTCTAGAGACTAAATTTGAACATTTAAAAATTGAAGGACCAAAAGTAAACAAACAACAAAGTCTAGGAACTCAAATTAAACATTTGAAAATCGAGAGACCAAAATGAAATAAATTCAAAATCGAGATCAAAGCGGTATTTAAACCATGTCAAAGTGGTATTTAAACCATGTAGAAATTTATGCTTTACAATATTATTTATTCAAAAATAAATATTGGGCATTTGTGGACTTTTGTTGACCGACATGGGCTGAAAGAAATGTTTGGGCTTTTGTCTGGCTTTTATCAAAATTTTCATTTGAGTTTTTTCATGTCTACATCAATTAAAAAAACAAATGATTAGAATATAGATGTTTATAAAATAATTGGTAAATTTACCTAGAAATTAGATATTAGTAAATTAAAATAAATATAGAAGGCACAAACATCCCTTCTTAAAATACTATTTCTGTTTGATATTTTTTCTAAAATATAATAATAAATAAAACGAGATTTTATTCAAAAAAAAAAAAAAAAAACCACAAATATTGGAATGCAATTTTGTTTTCGGAAGGAATAAGCGGCTACTGTTGATACTATAATCGAGATACATGAAAAAAAAAACTAACACCCAAATTACAATCGAATTAATTATCTATTTAAAACCGATAAATACACTAAACTAATACTTTGTAAAACACTAAACTAAAATTAACGTTAATATAGAGTATTTACACGAACAATAATGTATTTATTTAATACTTGGTAAATACATTAGCTAATACAATAAATAAATCAATATATTATATATAATTGGAGTAATTCTATATCTAAACTTGATAAATACACTAAACTAACATTGATTTACAATACGAAAAATATCATATTTATTGTTCGATATTTAAGACTAATAAAAACCTGTATGCAAAATGAAACAAATGATAAATTATGGAAAACGTATAAATATCCGATGCAACCCTTTGTACTAATAAATTTGGTTTCCTTAAGAATCAATCAAAAAGTTTAAGAGTAGAAATATAGACAATGCACACGCAAATGAGAATGATTGGAAGTAGATGATGGTTGTTTATAAATACGGTAAGAATATTGTTTAATAGAAAAGTTAATTTGAAAAGATAAATTAGGGTTTAATATACAAATTACATTAAAATAATACAATTGGCTATATGCGTAAATATTTTAAAATTTGACTACATTAATAATTATTTTACAAAAAATGACACATTCACCCCAATTTCTCAAATATATTGTTGCGGATCCTTTGAAAAAAAAAAAAAACTCTTTTTATTTTAAATGTTCATATTTGATGGTCAAGGAAAAAGTTCATAATCTTAGCCACTTTGCCTAATTTAAGTAAAATCTTCTATTAAGTTCTTTTATTTCTTCTTCACAATTACTTAGTACCAAGTTGTATTCAATTTTTTTATTCACATGTGATGTCAAAAATAATAATTATTATATAAGTCAAATTTTTGTTTTCTTCACAAATGTCATAAGTCAAAATGACCAATAATGTATGGCATGTACCATAAAGTAGAGGTCATTTTCATGCTTTAAAAGATTTATTGTGACAACACGATTTGAGAACATGTTCATAATTATTCAATCCAAGAGAAAATTTGACGACGTCCCTCAGTCGTCGGCCTAACATTTCAATTCCCCTTCCCCCAAGATAAATTTTTGGAAGAAAATATTAGTAAATATTGACGATTCAACGCTGCGAGGTTTAGTCATTTAGTTGACACACTAGTAAGGGAATTATTTCCAATTTGAATCCAAGCGAAGTTGTTGGGTGCGACGAGTAGTCACTGACTCATACTTAAGCGGCGCGATTTTCGTTTCTAAAGGAAACGACGTTGTTTCGCTCTTTATTTGTTTTCGATTTGTGCCGATGATTCTATTTCTGAGTGGATTATCATCTGCAGGTTCTAGGAGCTCAAAGGTCAAAGCGTTGGGTGATACGTTCATCCTACCTCAGCTTGGAGGTAAGTAGCTACGTTTATATATGTCGGGTACATTCTTATTTGTCGTATGATCGATGTTCACGAAACTAGTGTGAGTTACTAGTTGTGTTGCGCTCTTTTAGAGTGAAGTATAGTTGTTAAAGGTGGTTTGTTGTCTCTTTGAAGGACATATGAACTGTTAGCATTGTTTCACTATTGTAAGAGTATAGTGTGTTGCTAGTAGTCTCCCACTTCATTGAAAGTGCGATATGAGGTGCTGGTAATATTTCACTCATTTGGAAGTGCATGATGAGTTAATAAAGATGTTCAACTCATTTGAGGGTGCATGATAGTTACTGTTGTTTTTAATTTGTTGAGGGTATCGTGTGAGTTGCTAGAGATTTTCACTCCTTTGCGAGTGCATGGTGAGATGATGATAGTAATTCACTTCTTTATGAATGCAATGTGACTTGATAAGGGCGTTTCACTCCTTTGAGACCGCATGGTGAGTTGTTAAGGGTGTTTCACTTCTTTCAGAGTGTATGGTGAGTTGTAAAGGGTGTTTCACTCTTTTGAGAGTGGATGGTGAGTTATTAAGGGTGTTTCACTCATTTGAGAGTGCATGGTGAGTTGTTAAGGTGTTTGACACCTTTAAGAGTGTAAGGTGAGTTGCTAATGGAGTTTCACTAATTTAAGAGTGTGGGACGAATTGTTAGTTATGCTTTACCTATTTAAGCATGTAGTCGTACTTGTATGCCGATGATATTAAATCGCACCTGAACGATACACAACTATTCGAGGTGTTAGTTAAAATATGTTTGAATGATATATTATGAGCCAAGACATGAATGGATACGAATATGTGATTTGTATTGTTGGATGAAGTGTGATAAGTTGTGTGAGCAGATGAATGGTCGGTGTTAAGGGCTTGTACTCAATCGGGTTAGGGTGTATGACTGTAGAGCAGTTATGTCGTATGCGAGCTTCTTATTCCTCAATGATAGCCGGAAGAGTGGGGGAGTCGAACTTGGTTCTTGGGGTTGAGATTGGTTGTTGAGCAACTAAGAGGTGTGCTAGTGAGACTAGTACGAGACCACTGTGAGATTGATTGAACCAGTAGTTAAAAGGTGTGTTGGGACGTACATCCATGAGTGAGTACCTCTTGGTATACAGGTTCCTGTAACCATGAATGTAGGGTGATTATCAAGTTCGAGAGAGTAGGCAAGTGTGAGTGGTATTATACCGGTTGACGTAAGGTGGTAAGATTTTATGGTGGAATTCCTTAGAGTGGTGTGTAATAAGCAGGATCACCCCTTCTAGTCGAAAGTTGTGATGCTAGTTATCAGTTGGGACATGAGTAACGTACTTATGTGTTCCATGTGCAGAGTTGTTACACGCTATAGTTAGGAAATTTAGTGAGTAAAGAGTTGTATTCGGATTGGAGTGAAAATATGCATGACAGATAAGGTGGTGTGATGTAAGTGGTTACCAGTCGTGAGATTTTGAGTATAATGGACATGGCCGATCCGTGTTCAGAAGTTACTAGAGTGACCTTGTAGCTTCCGTTGATGAATGGTATTTACTGCGCACAAAAGCTACTTACTTTGTATGAATATAATCACTTTGCGATGTTGCTAACTATTTCAGGTTTCTATGGAGTTTTTGCGACGAGATTTGATTTTATTCGGTGACATATGCGTTGTGGTAGCTAGACCAAGATCACAGACTAGGTTCTCAGGTTGTTGTCTTTTAGTTGTAATTTATTGTATGTTACTTAGAGTTTTTGGGTGTTATAAATAACTAAAATAACTATTAAGATAAATAAAAATTATGAGAACCAAATTTTATCTAACACAATAATAATCAAGAATTAAATTAAGCAAAGATACTATAAAATAAAATAAAATAAAGAGAAATGAATGATAGAAGATGACACGATAATTTTTTAAAGTGGTTCGGTCAAACTCAACATATTCCATCATCCAAGTGCAACTTGGTATTTTAAATTTTGCTTAACTCTTTCCACGGATTAAAGTCAAACCATTATACCACTCTTTTTTCGAGTTAAAGAGTAAACTCAATCCTTTCCATGGGTCAGGATCAAACCATTACAACTTTTTTTTTCAAAATCAAGAGAAACCCATACAAGTTTGAAAATGAAGAATATAATGAAAAACGTACTCTCTCAAAGAGTGGATACACAAATTCTAAGCTCACAACTTTGTAAGAAATAATTTGTTCAAATCAAAGCCCTCAAATAGCTACAAGAAATAAGAAATTAAAGCTCAAAGATTTCTCAAAATGTTCACAAATGCTCTCAAAATGATGTTGAATTTTTTGCTTGATTTTCCCAAATTTTTCTTGCAATTTTTGGACTTCAAATAGTGGTGGAAATGAAAAGTAGCCGTTAGAGTGACACGTGTAATTCTGCAAAAAGAAAAACAAAATTTAAATATGATATATTATACTAAAATGAAAGGCTAACATCCATAAAGAAAAAGGAAATTGGAAGTGGCCATGTGTCGAACTCTCATTCGTTAAAAAGAACAAACAATAAAATATTATTATTTATAAACCAAAATGACAGTTGGGAATTTCTCTTTTTCTTATATCAACTTTGGCCACGTGTCACAATCCAATTTGTCTATGTCATCTCTATAGTCCAACTATAGGCTTCCATGTGTCATGTATACTATTGTTTTTAGTAAACAATAATTAAGTTTGTTATTTTCAAAATATTAATTAATTAATTGATTAATTTGACATAAAGGCCAAAAAGTCAACAAGTGTAAGTATATACATACAAAATAAGTGACTTTTCTGTGCGATAAACTACCATTCATCAGCGAAAGCTAAAGGATCAAATTAGTAACTCTTGTACAAGGATCGACCATGTTCATTATACTTAAGATCTCAAGGTTGCCACCCTCTTACATTGCACCACTCTATCTAACTTTCATCTCTGTACTCCAATCTAGAGTGCAACTCTCTATTCACCAACTTCTCTCACTAGAGCGTTAAACTCATATGCACATGTAGTTTAAAAATACATCACTCATGCACCAACTGATAACTAGCTAGCAACACAACTTACAACTAGATGAGTTCCCCAAACCAAACTAGAGAAATGGTGATCCCGCTAACTACACATCATTCTAAGAAATTTCACTATAAACCTTTTCCACATAGAGCAAATTGATACAACACCACTCACACTTGCCTACTCACTCAACCCTTATTTACACCCTGCATCCATAGTTACCAGAACCTATATATCAAGAGGTACTCATTCAAGGATGTGCATCATAATACATATTTTTACTCCTTGAACGACCAATTACATAGTGGTCATCGTACTCATGGCACTAAGACATCTCCTAGCAATTCAACAATCAGTCACAACCTTAAGAACCAAGCTTAACTCCATGCTCTTCCAACAACCATTGAGAAGTATGAAGCTTCAAATGATATAACTGCTTTAGAGTTTTACCCCCTAACTCCACTAAATAGAGGTCCTTACACCGATCATCCATCTCCTCACACAACTTATTACACTCATCATTGAATAGACAAATCCCATATTGTGACCATTCACACCTTGACTCATAATATACTATTCAGACATTCTTTAACTAACACCTTGAACAATTATGTATCACTAAGGTGCATTATATTATCTTCGACTCACAAGTACGAATACAATCTTAACGAGTAAAGTACAACTAACAGGCCACCCTATATGAGTGAAACACAGCTTGCAATTCACCGTGTACCTTCAAAAGAGTGAAACAACTTTTGCAACTCACATTGCACTCTCAAAGAAGTGAAAACACCCTTAACAACTCACCCTGCATTCTCAGAGGAATGAAACACCCTTAGCATGTCACACTACATTCATAAAGGAGTGAAATACCATCAATAACTTACCATGCACTCCCAAAGGAATGAAACATCACTAGCACTTCACACTATACTCTTAATGGAGTGAATTAACGGTAGTAACTCATCACATTCTCAAATAAATGGAACATCTGTATTAACTCACACTGCACACCCAAATGAGTGGAACATCACTAGTACCTTACACTGCACTCACAATGGTGTGAGACACCACTAGCATCGTACTCTTACAAGAGTGGAACATTATTAACAACTTATACATCTCTCTAAGAGACGAGAAAATACCACTAACAAACCATACATCACCCTAAAAGCATGCAACATAACTATTATCTCACACTAGATTTTGGAGCATTCATTCAAAAAATAATAATGTATACGACATAAAAATATAGCTACTTACTTACAAGCCGAGGCATGATATATGCATCAACCAATGCTTTGAGCTTTAAACTCCTAGAACTTGTAGATGATCATCTAGTAAAAAATGAAATCATCGGATTGAATAAAAAATAAATGAAGAGCAAAATGACGTTGTTTCCTTTATAAGCGCAAACTGTGTCACTTAAGCATGAGTCAGCGACCACACGTCGAATCCAATAACTTCGCTTTGATTCTAACCAAAAAACATTAGTCGAACTTGGTTAATGTTTAACCTTGATATTTTTTTTGCTTTAATTAGGGTATTACAAAATCTCTTTTTTCAAGACCTAGATGCTTATTTAAGTCTATATATGGATTTAACGAGTTTGTAAACTTTTTGCTCTTGTCCCTTGGATTCAAAACCTTCTAGTTGGTTCATGTAGATTTCCTCTTCAAGACTGTCATTTAAGAATGCAGTTTTAACATTCATTACCATATCTCATAGTCAAATATGAGGCAATGGATAACAAGATCCTTATAGACTTTAACACGACAACAAAGGAAAAGGTCTCTTAATAATCCATTTCTGCTCTTTGAGTGAAGCCCTTTGCCACAAGTCTAGCTTTGAAGGTTTTCACTTTTCAATCTTCACAATTTTTTCTGTTGTAGATCCACTTGCATTCAATGGGCCTTACTTTTTTTGGAGCATCGACAAGTATCCAGATTGAATTGGAGTATATTGACTCCAATATTTCTAGGCTCATGACTTTTATCTATTCTTCTCGCTCAAAATCCTTAATTGCCTTTATAATAGATAAATGATCTTCAACAACAACATGAGTAATGTTGTGCATCTTCAAGACATCCATGTACATAATTAGATTATTCTTAATCCTGCTATTGCATCAAGGTGGACATCTTTCTTAACTAGGTGAGATTAAACTATTAAATCCCAAGGATCTATCAACTATCATAGCTGATGAGTACTTTTCAACATCCAATGCTGGTGAGTTGTGAACAACTATTGTTGACCCTCATGCAATAACACTTGCTCTAGGATCTGTAGCATCATTAGAACTTTTAACAGTAGTGGAGGTTTATGGTCTCTAACTTTCCTCTTCTAAGAATTTAGCGTTAATCGACGCAAGCACTTTATTCTCATATGGGTTTTAAAAATAACCTTCTTTTGTTTCATGTGGTAGCCTACAAATAGGCGTAACTTTTAATGTGGTTCTAAGTTCTATGAATTTGTAGTCAGCACATAGGCCTGACATCCCTAAATCCTGAAGTGATGCAAGCTACCTTTACATCTCATTCACAACTCATAGGGTGGCTCCATGACTTAGGCATCTAAGCCTTAGTTCATATAATGTAGATGTTTTAGGTTATTAACTTGGATATAGATATACTTGTATGTTCCACATACATTTTCAAGTGTTCATTCAAATAACAATGGACATATCGCCATTAATCAAGTTAATGCGATATAGCTGAATAACATTTATGTATTAAATGCGTAATATATGAAAATAATAACATTTACTAATAATTAATGTATAACATTAAATGCCTAGCATTAAATGTTTTGTTCTTTAGTTACAAACTATTATGTATTTAGGGCACAACCCATATCACACCCACACTCATATGTCTCTACATGAGCAACCAGGATTGGTCGTTTGTAATATTTGTAAAGCGAGTCGTTGATATGCGAGCAAGCGATGTTATTAAATTTATATGAATGATTATAATGCGGTTTGCATTGGCTAAGTCCTAAACATTACTTAGGCATATGATAACACAAGTGTACGCTGTCAATTGTAATCAAGTAATAAATTTTCAAGTCATCTCCACAAGGACTAATTATTTTAATAATTTCATATTCTGGATTAGGAATCATTAAACACTCATATAAAAGATGGGTTGAATAGATTTGCTATGTATATATGGAATGCATGCTCAATGCGGCATACATTATTTATACACAAAATACCTTTATGACAAATTCAACCACATCAAGACATGTGTAAACGAATAATTGTATTAAGCAATGTAGTCATCCTAATAATAAGAATACAATAACATTAACTACGAAAGTTTTGTGGTAAGAAGAATAATTCATGTTGCACATCTATGCCTTCTCCTGAAGTACATCTCTCTTAACGTTATTTGCATTAAAGATGTGATTTGCACTCACTAGTAAGCTGGATATAGGAGCCCTCCGTAAGCCTATATAGCCCTATAGTAACCTTAGTATAACAATATAAGATCTCTAATCATCTATTTCTCTCGAAATGAAGCGAAAAGCAAACAACAAATGGATGGCCACTCGACCCTAGTTAGTTAACATGCTTACTTTATAAATTAGTACTTCTTCCTTCACCTAGTTAGTCAACTTAATTCCTCTTTAACTTAAACTTGCAATTACTTAGCAAAGATAATGCATACAATAATCATAATGTGAAGGACATTGACCAAAATAGAGCAACATCTTCTTACACATAATACTAAATCATAAAGTAAAGAATAACATGTATAAAAGAAATATAACTTGGTAAAAAATAAGGTTCATAAAAAAATAAAAAAATACACAATAATAATAAAAGTTTGGACATAATTTAATGTCTGAAAAGGAAAAGAGGGAGAAATCCCTTGCTTTTGTGTCATTCAAAAGCAATGCTGAGGTCTTTATAGTGGCTGCTTTGCAGTTCAACTTCTTGTTAGGAGAGTTGACCTCAATGCCCTCCGCATTCACAATGTCTTTAGCTATTGAATAACTTTATCTCTCTTTCTCCGATTCTTAGAGTATTAAAACAAACATTTGACTATCAAAGTTGACTTCAAAATCCGACATTGAATCTGTTGGTTGAATGTCCCCTTTATATGATAAGGAGATCCTTGATTTTCTTCCACTGCACCACTTCCACGATTTTAGCAAGCTATTTTGGGCAATTTTGAATCGTTGCCAAAGTATCCTTACTTGGGCAAGCAACAACAAATCTTAGATGTTCATCATTCCTTGATCAAACTGGTAACTTTCTATTTAGAGAGTTATTTAGCTTACGTTTTCTAACATTTCATGTACTTTAGAAGTTAATATAATAAGAATTGCATGATTTTATATTCAAAATAGGCAAATACATTACTTTGTCAATTAGGCATGTTAAAGATGAAATATGTTGAAATTGCACTTTTAAGGTATGTTTTTTAATGTTTCTCGCATTTTATTACTTAAAACTCATCAATGTTGTGAGCATTCCTGATTAGTACAAGAATGAAAAGCGAAATACATTAGTTTATCCAGAATTTTACTGATGCGGCCGCATTCCCCTATAGGTGTAGAAGTGCAGAAATTTAGATGCTGAAGGCATTTACAAAGGTAGTGCATTCCCAATGCTTCCCGCATTCCACCTATATTAGAATTAATATAAAAAAAAATTAGATAAATAGTCTGATTGATTCAAAGGGTGATGAAGGGTTAGGATAATTCGTTGATGCTTGCCCAAATAAGGACACTTTGACAGCAAGTCAAAAGCCACCTAAATTTAGCATCCTAAAAGCGTGGAAGTGGAGTAGTAGAGAGAAAAACAAGGATTTTCTTATCCTATAAAAGGGACCTTCAATCTATAAATCAAAGTCATCAAATTTTTAAATCAGTGTGAAAATGAATTATTTTTATTGAATTCTAAAACATCGGAGAGAGAGAGAGTATTGTTCCCACATATGAGAGCATTGTGAAGTCGAAGAGCATTGTATCTAACTATCCTAGCCAGTAGTTGAAGAGCAAGGCAAGCGTAATCTTTAACATCGTTTGTGAGTGACACATAAGCAATGAACTTCTTCTTCTATTAATTTTATGACTTTAAATTCCATTCACAAACCTTTATTTGTGCATTATAACTTATTTATTATTATGAACCTTTATTTTTAATGTAAGTTATGTTCTTTTTATTGTTGCTATTTATTTTTTGCTTTTTACTGAAAAACATAGTGAACCATTATAACTTGTTATTTTTGTTTACTAGTAATGTATTTATTATATAGAGGTTCTGGTCGTACCTTTTTGGTCGATGCCCCTTGCATAATGATTGCTTAGTGTTAAATAAAGTGTTGCATGCATTCATTGTGTGAAGTGTCTAGTTGTATTATTTTGGTCGATGTCTTTTGCATTTTGAATGTTGCCATCAATCTTTCTGTTAAGTAGTTGCATGTGTAGTTTTATAATGAGATAACCAAGTTAACTAGTTAAGGCAAGGAAAATGTTATAGTTTACAAAGTAAGTTAATTAACAAGGGTCGACTGACCATCCACTTTTTGTTTGCTATTCACTTTGATGTGGGAGAAGAAGGTAAAGAAATCATCCTTATATTTTTTATAAGGTCTCCATAAGATTTTACACTAGTTTTAAGGAAAGTGCGTATAGCCAGCCCACTAAAGAATGCGTACCACATCCTTAATGCAGTCATCATTAAGAGAGAATGTGTTTCAGGAAAAGCCATTGATGTGCAACATAAACTTAGCTTCTACTATGCCAATTTCCTTTGTTAATGATCTTTATATTCTTATTATTACTGTATTAAATATTACTTAACATCCATTTTATTTACTATGCATGTTTCTATAGAGTGAGTATTGCTCTTGATGTTGTTTGACTAAAGACAAAGCTTGTCGCACCTGCATCCAAATTTATTTCACTTCAACGTTTATGCTTGCTTAACCTATCTAATCCAAAATATGATGTTGCTTAAAGAATCAGTCGTTGATGAGATGACTTAGATATTTATTACTTGATACAATTGATAGCATATACTTGTGTTTTAAAGTACCGAAGTGACAGTTAGGACATATCCAATGCGAACTGCATCCTAAATAGATTAAAACATCAGCATTGCTCTGGCATTCCCAACACAAACACGCGAGGTATTTTGTGTTTTCTAGATATTTTCTTCTGATGCGGGTGGAATGTGACCAACATTGTGAATGCTCTACCTTTGTCAGCATCTGTGATTCTGCACTAGGATTAGGAATTGGACAAGCATTAGGATTGTTCAGAATTAGGCAAGACCCTCAACATCTGTATTCCTGTACTAATATGGATGCCCATAGACTTGATGGGTTTTTAAAAATAAAATGTAAAAAACATCCAATATTGTACTATTAGAGTGCAATTTCAACAAATTTCCCATTTATCATGCTCAAAGTGACAAAGTAGTATATTTAGCCTAATTTATGTATAAAATCATGAAATTCTTAAATTTTAAGATTTTAAAGTGCATAAAATCTCACCGATATAAAGCTGAATAACTCTCTAAATGAAGAGATATCAGTTGTACCAATAGTGTCACCAGGACTTAGGCACTCTGCCTTAGTCCTTATACTATAGACGTTTTAGGTTATTAACTTGGAATTAGATCCACTTGTATGTCTCACATACTTGTCCAATTGTTAAAAAAAATAATCATGAGCGTATGCCATTAATTCATTAATGCGATAGAGTTGAATGACCTTTGTATATTAAATGCGTAAATAATGAAAATAATAACCTTTAATAATAACCGAAATATCACATTAAATGTCTTACATTAAATGTTTGGTTCTTTAATTACAAACTACTAGGCCTTTAGGCCGTAGCTTCTATCAATCTTCCACTAGTAGTGTCACACTTGTTCCATATTAGGTCCTAGTAAGATTATTCCATATTATGCCAAACATCAAGTGTCACACTTGTTCTAGACCAAAGATGAGACCTCTTGTAGTTCCAAACTCTTAGGTTACCCTCAAACATATTAGCCAAGAGAGCCTTTGTAAAAAGATCAGCAACGTTGTCAGTCGTGTTAAACTTGATGGCAACCACTTCGCCTCTATATATTCTCTCTGATGAGGTGATACTTTCTCTCTTTATGCTTCCCTTATTTATGGCTTCTAGGTTCCCTTGAGTTAGCCACAACCTCGTTGTTATCACAATATAGAGTGATCAAATTATCCGTTCCAAGAACCACTTCCAAATCTGCTTGGAAGTTTCTCAGCCATACCACATCTTTTGATGCTTCACAAGCAACCACATAGTCAACTTCCATAGTGGAATATGCTATGCATACTTGCTTGATGCTTCTAAAAACTACAACTTTGTCATTGAGGGTGAACAGTGATCCTGATGTGGACTTTCTAAAGTCTTTATCAGTTTGAACATTAGAGTCTGTATACCCAATAAGGATCAAATCCTTAGAACCATACACAAGCATATAAATTCTTGTTCTCTTGAGATAGTTGAGAATGTTCTTAACCATAATCTAGTGATATAATCCTGGATTAGACTAATATCTATTGATAATCGTAGGATATATCAGGCCTTATACACAACATAGCGTCGATCAAGCTTCCTGCCACTGAAGGATATGGTATCTCTCTCATCTCTTCAATCTCTTGAGGTGTCTTACGACTATTTTCCTTAAACAGTAAGATTTCATGCCTAAAAGGTGAATGTTCCTTCTTGAAATCTCTCATTGCATACATGATAAGCATCTTGTCAATGTCCAATGCCTGAGACAAGGCTAGCATTTTCTTTGACTGATCTCTTATGATCTAGATCCTTAGAACATACAAACCGTCATCCAAATTCTTCATTTGGAATTGATTATCTAGCTAGTGTTTGATATCAGTCTGCACCATTTTTCATTCTCAATGAGTAAGATATTGTCTAGATATAATAATATAAATGTTACTTTTCTGTCAATGATTTTATTGTAAACACAAGATTTATCGATGTTCTGCTCAAATCCATATAATTTGATCACATTATCAAATCTCGTATTTCAAGACGTGGACGCTTGCTTCAATCCATAAATAGATTTAACAAGTTTGCAAACCTTTTGCTTTTGTCCCTTGGAATCAAACCCCTCTGATTGGTTCACGTAGATTTTCTCTTCAAGATTGCCATTAAATAATACAGTCTTGAAATCTATCTATTATGTCTCAGAGTTATAATATGAGGTAGTAGATAAGAGGATCCTTATAGACTTTAACATAGTAACAGGAGAGAAAGTCTCTTCATAACACACTCATTCAAGGTCTCTTCATAACTCACTCATTCAAGGTCTCTTCATAACCCACTCATTCTCTTTGAGTGAATCCCTTTGCTACAAGGTAAGTATTGAAGGTTTGCATCTTCCTGTCTACACCATTTTTCCTCTTGTAGATCCACTTGTAGCTAATATCCTTACGTTTTTTAGTGCATTCGCAAGTATCCGGACTGAATTGGAGTACATGAATCCATTTGAAGGTTCATGGCTTTTATCAATTCTTCTCCTCAATATCTTCCATTGCTTTTCTTAAAGATTGCGGATCTTCAACATTATCCTGGATAACATTGTGTGTCTCTAAGACACCTGTATTGGGAATCAAACTACTTCTAATTCTTCCAATTAAGTCGAGGAATACGTTTTTCTTGTCTGAGTGCGATTTGATTATCAAATCCCTAGGATTCATTAACTATCCTTACTAATGAGTTTCCAACATCCAATTCTGGTGAGTTGTCAACAACTCTTGTTGACCCTTCTGCAACAATACTTGTTGTAGGATTAATAGCATCATTGGAAGATAAATCATTCAACACTACTACCGATTGAGGTTTATGATCCCAAACATAATATTCTTTCAAGAATGTAGCATTTGTAGACACATACACTTTATTCATTGGGGGTAGCCTACGAATAGGCATAACTTTAAATGTGGTTCTAACTTCTTTAGATTTGTAGTAAGTATATAGGCCTAACATCCTGAAACCCCGAACTAATGTAAACTACCTTTACGTCCCAACAACACACGACTTCCCCGAGAAGGCCACCGATAACTCAAAAGTTTTAGCTCCGTGCTTCGTGCCATCCGTTCATGAGGAAGACCATCCACCCTGCAAGTGTCGCGTGTTACCGCCTTAGTGGTCTTCGACACCTATGTTTGGTAGCTAATTTAAAGTTGTGTTGCTAGTCACATTAGCCTGTTGTTCCCCAAACTAGGTGTCAATGCATCTCGAAGTTGCCTTCGACCATTCAACGCCGGGCCACGTCGATCTAAGCCTGCAGTGTTTATCCTTTACGCGTGTAATTCACGTGTCGTCACCTTCTTCTTCACGCGTCGATGAATTCTCTAGCCACGCGCCACCACTTGTCTTCGGAGGTATTTTCATATAGTCAATTTTAGGAATTTTTGATGCTATGAGTTCAATTTTGATGGTCTTAGGTGAAAAATTTGACTCCTTAACACTATTCTGGCTAGTTTTTATTGGGAAAACATTGACGAGCCGTGGTTCGAGTATTCTTAAACAAATTTAGTGGATATAGGTAAAGGTAAGGGGACTATATCCTTGACTTGACAATACACGAGTTTATGGCTTTGGCGACATCAGCGATAGAGGAAGTTTGCGTCCCTTTTGATATGGTTAAGGAGATGTAAAATTACTCTGTTGCATTAGCCATCATATAAGGTGACAAAACGAACTTTCTGTCGCATTAGCCTACCCTAATGTGACAACATCTCTAATGCGTCGCCGAATATGTAACGTCATTTTTTTCCACTAGGCATGACAGCAAATATGACATTCAATCCATTGAATAAGAAAAGAATGCATTGGTATATTCTAAATAATTGCACGAAATATGTACTTATCGTAGCTAACATCTGAAATTGATTCGACTAAGTGTTCAAACATTTGATGAATTATATAAAAAACAAGAACATGAGTTTCCTGAGTGGTTTTGAAAAGAAGTTCATGAATTAAGAAAGAATGAGAATAAGTGTAATGATCTGTACGCAATAGCTCTGAGACCTAATTCACTTTAACGATTGCATACAACTTGTATAGTTAATAGAGTGTGTTATACCATAAGAACAAATGATGAAGGACATGCTACACAAAATAGTGGCATAATGGTTCATGGTGAAAGTGATATTTCAGACTGCTCGAACAACTTTTATGGTGTACGTATTGAAATGTTAGAGGCTTCATTCATGAGTGTAAGAAAAGTCATGATGTTCATATGTGATTAGTTCAACACAAACAATAAAAAAAAGAAAGATATCACAATCATTTAGGGTTAAGAACGATCAATACATCACAATATTAGTTTAAAATGAGTAATTCATTCTTGCTAACCAAGCAAAACAAATTTTCTATATAGATGATACAAAACATGGAAAAGATTGGAAAGTTGTTCAGCTAGTCTCGAACAAAAGTTTATGGGATGTCCATGAAGTGGAAAATTATGAAATTGAAGAAGGAATAATAGATCAAGTCTAATGCATAGTACTTGAAGGCATAAATAGAATGGACGAGTCTTTAGAAAATAACGAAATTTTTAGGTTCGATGTTGAACCATCGCATTAGAGTAATCAGTAAATAATGATGTAGAAGATGAAAACCAATTCATTAATGAGGACGACGATAATGATGTTCAAACTACTGAAGCATAAGTGTAAGTTTATTTTTATTTATTGTTTATGAACTTACTAAATAAGACTTACAAAAAATGCAATACTTCTAAAACTTTCAGGTTATCATTATGTCTTGTAGGTTGAGATCTAAGGCAGACTCAGTATTTCATGACACCGATACTTATAGGTTGAGATCTAAAATTTCAAGTTCTTTAAAGCTAATGTCATGTTACTATTTATGTTTCCAGTAAATATTGATTATTGAAACAAATGTGTATCTTTTTCTAGGAAATGTCTAAAAAAACTAGTGAATCTCCTAGTAACGTGCAACACACCCATAGAGCTAGTGCAAAGAGCTGCACGTGCATATGAGATTAGAAAGTAGTTAAGTTATATTTAAAAAAAAAAAATTTGTGCAACAATGTATCATTAACTAATATTCAAAATGAGTAGCTTATAGAAAAAACGAGAAGGCTAGAAATGTGAACCGATTGAAATGTTTCAAGCAACTCACTTCAAGGAAGGAAAAAGTTGGCCCTCTCGAGAAACAGAACATGCTTATGTAAGTTTTTAACTATCTATAATTGATTTTTCTATAATTTAAATTAATAACTAATGTTACTTTTTCGTTACAACACAAAATGTTTAATATTCAAGAAGAGTCTATAGGAAGCTTAGAACCTATGACAGAGCTGAGATACAGGCAACTGTGCTGGACACTCAATTAGATAGTTTAAAAAGAGAGGGTTGGCAACCGACATCAATAAAAGACAAAATCGATGTAGTTCCTCATCATCAAGTGGTGGAGCGAGTCGAAGTGAGTATGAACTATTAACCCAATTGATGGAAGAAAATGCACGATGTTCTGAAGAAGATGAAGGTCATCAGGAAGAAGAAGTACATATCGAGAAGAAGATACATGCCAAGAGCAAATAGATGAGAAGAAGCACGATTTATTGTTGAGGTACATGCAAGATCAACTAAGAAGATAACAAATCTTGAAGGCATGATCCAAGTTTTGATGAGTCAGGAAGGCAAATCTCACAAGGTAAATCACAAGTCAGACATTGTTTTTAGGAATGCATTAAGGTCATGTTTGGCGCAAGTGTTAACTTATTACCAATTAAATTAATACCTCTAATATTCGTTAAGTGGAAAAAGTTTAACCCCACAAATTAAGTTAACCCTTCACAAATTCCAACAATAATCCTCATATATTCTCTCTATCTGATTTTTTTTGAAATCCTATTTAATCATGTTTTTTCAAACATTCTATTTAAATTTTGAACTTAAATTTAGAAATTCATTTGATTCTTTTTTAATTCATTCATGTTTTGAAGAAAAACAATTAATATCATTATTAGACACCATTTAAAAACAATATATTTACAAATGATAAGTTAGATAATTTTTTAAAAAGGTAATTATTAATAATGCATACATATATGTATACACATAAAATATATATATCATTGAACAAACTCTTACTTATATAAGAAAAAACTTCTTACAAAAACTACACATGAATTTCGAATAGCATATTTTTAAATTATAAGTTATACCACTTTTTTTTTTTAACAAAAAAACATGAAATTAATAAAATCCAGTTGAAATTAGTCGAAATATTTAAGGTGTTTGATTGGAGTAAAATTTAACAACATATAATAGAAAATCAACTTCTTTATTTTGTTAGTATTGTAAAAGATGAATTTTATTTTGTTAACTTCATAAAATATGAGTTTTATTTTGTTAATCTTTAATATAAAACTATTATAATTATTGTTATAATTTCCTTAATTATTTTATAACTATATATCAAGTATTAATATTTTTCATGTTATTGTAGAATCTCGACGACTATAATTTACATCTTTTTCATAATTAAATTATCACAATCTTAACAACTATCTTAAAATCTATTAAAAAAAAAAATCATAAACCACACATATTTGAACATTTATTTTTTAATTTAATACAAAGTTTACTTTAAAGATTCAAGCAATTAAAACAATTTTACTTAAAGTTATAAGTTTTTTAGATTTTTAATAATAGTTTACTGATTTTAACAAACAATACTTTTATGGAGAATTCAAAATTATAATTAGACTGTGAAATGAATATTATAATATTATTATTTTAAATAGAATTCATTTTTTCATTTATATATTGCAAAGGAAAAAAAATGAAGAGTAAAAGAAAAATAAACGTTTGAATCATTTAAAAAATGATAAATAAAAAACTCAACTTAACTTAGCCTGCCTACCAAATACAGCTTAACTTAATCTTTGCATCAAACAACAGTCAGCACCACCTTAACTTAACACGTTCACCAAACACAATTTAACTTAACTCTCAACTTAACTTAACACCCAACTTAACTGAACCTCTCTTAACTCTACCCTAATCTCTATGTCAAACACACGCCCTTAGTATTAATTTAGTATTATGTAGATATGTATTAAAAAACATGTTTAAATAGATGAAAGTATAAATTATTTATTACTGAATACGTTAGTATAATTTTATGTGATAAATTATGGCTTTCCTGAAGCAATGATAATCCTATGTTGTATGTTTTCTATCTTTTAGGTGTTTTCAATATTTAGGAATATATGTAAGTTATGTCGTTATGTTGTCTTCTTTTTTTTTTTTTTTTTTTTTTTTATGATTACTTATGTGATTTGAAAATGGACAAAAGAGCTTTAGTTGATTTTTATAGTTACATTTATAAAGTATAATCTGTTGTTTAGATTTGATCCAATCTCTTGGTCTTCAAAAAAGCAGAGTACAGTTTCACGCAGCTCAACCGAACCATAATAACGTGCTCTTGCTACAACTACAGCCGAAGTATCATGGGTTCGTCAACTTCTCAAAGAGCTATTCATCTATCTACGAGATCCACCAGCTCTTTACTGTGATAACTCTTCTGCATTACAATTAGCTTGAAATCGAGTTTTTCACGACAGAACAAAGCACGTTGAAGTTGATTTTCATTTTGTTAGAGAACGAACAGCGGCTAAGGATATCTGCACTTCATCTCTACACGAGAACAACCAACGGATATTTTTACAAAATCTTTTAGTACTGATCGTCTTACGTTTCTGGGACACAAACTTATGTCGGCTTAGTCTCGGCTTCGTTTAAGGGGGCATATTATCTATCAATCAGTTATGTTTTCATTTCTGTAAATTACTCTTTTTTTTTTTTATTATTATTTTGTTATTTTGTCCAGTCCAGAGTTGGTTAAAGTCTAACAAACTTTTCTTATTCTTTTAGTCTATTGGACAAATTAATGAAAATAAGAAAAAGAAATTTTAATTTTCTTGAATCGCTTTAGAGCACCCGTTGCTTTGGAATAAGAAAATAGCCATCGAATTGTCTCGCCGTCGGAGTAATGGATATTGGCAGTGTTGGTCGTTGGTTTTAGCATCCTAATCCTTCGTGGCCCTCCACCTTCGACAGAGCATTACAATTGTATGCATGTGCATCAATAACTTAGTCACCATATTATTAGTTTATCTCTTACATGAGCATCCATCGGTTCTTCATCTATTGAATTTGTTAAATGGAGAAAAATATTACTTGATATGTTTTCTCATCTATAGGGTATATATGTAAAATCAATTAACGAGAATTCCAAGGTTGGCTTAGTAGATCTCATCAGTTGATTGAATTGTGTATATATTCTTAATTACGCAAGTAATTCATGAGAGTCGGCTTTTATCTCCTGTCATACAAATTTTAGATTCAAATTTTAGAGAGCATTTTACTATTTTCTTAGCGATAGCGATTGGTGAAGATAAAAGAATTCAGATATAGAATTGCTAATTTTAGTATTCTTCGATTCAGGTTTCTTCTATCCTATCCTTTCTTTAATGTTTTTTTTTTCGATTTTGTACTAGTTTAGTTTTTGTATGAATTCTTGCTTTTAATGCATTTAAATTCCTTTTTTTTTTGTTCTGAGTTATTAATTTGAAGTTTCATAGAGTTTTTTTTTCTATTCTTGATTGATTTGGAGTTGCGATTTTAGTTAGAGATTGATTTTGATCGTCGATCTCGTTTCTTTACTTCCATTTAAGTTTCAGTAATGAATTTAATTATTTTTGTTATGTTGATCGTTTCTATTACAATGTCAAGCTAAATCTGTTTGGTAGGATTAGGTTTACATGATTTAGGATTGTTAAGCATTAAAATGGAAGATGTTGAATAGTCGTGCATTGTTGTAGCTTCTTAAATTATATTTTGCCTGATAAGCTATTTGTGATTTGAATATGTAATTGCTTTGATAGAAGAATGATAGGTTAGAAATTGCTTTGAATACATTAGGTTGGTAATATTTCTCTTATTATTTGATGAAGAGTTAGAGATAACATAAATAGTAGTGTTGTTGACTTGAATTGCATGATAAATTTTCTGTTCAAGACAATTAATGATCAAAAGTAACTCAGCTATTTGCTTCTTACCATAAAGTTTTAATGTTGTAACAATCTGTTGTATGTATTTCTAATATAGCCGATTATTCATTCTTGTGGAATTCATTTGTTGCATTTTTTTCATTCTTTAATCACGCAATTTATATTCAATCATATAAACACATTTTTCTAAGTTATTCTCAGCAAGTTTATTGGTAAATATTTTACAAGTCTCTGTGGAAGAAGGACCTTTTATTAGATTAAAACTTGACTACAATTAAGACACAATGTATACTTGCACTTTGAAATCGACCTTAAGTTGTTGTATGTTCACAAAATATATTGCTAAAGCAAAGGCATTTGAGGTAATCTGGCCAACATTAGCTTCTAAGATTCAGTTTGTACATTCAATTTCTTCTTATCTTGACTCGCGCAACCAAACGTCATTGCTTATCCTTTAAGTAAAGTAATCGGTCTTTTAAAAATATTGAGTAACCCTTCTCTAAGAGTTGTACCAAACTTAAAATATTGGTTTTGAGGTCTGGTTCGTAATAAACATCTTGGATTGACCATATTAAACCATCCTTTTGCAAGTATTAAATCGTACCTCAACCTTTGACCTTCACCTTTAATGCATCTCCAAATGACACACATGGTCATCTTCAATCTTTTGCATCTCTTTAAATATCTACTCTTGACCGCACATATGATTGCTTGCCCCCGAGTCGAAGTACCATAGAGTGTCATTGTTGATGTTGACTTCTTTTTTAGCCATCAAGAGAAAACCTTCATTTGTTTTGTCTTCCAAGGTTAGGTTAGTTGTTTCTTCCTCCTTTTTATCGGCTCAACAATCATTTGCAAAATGTCCCACTTTACCATAATTATAACATTTTTTAAAGTACAATTATTTGTAGTACTCGATGTGATATAATTAGATCAATCGCTTCTTCCTCGACCAGATCGTCTTCCACGCCAATTTGGTTGGCTCGACTATCCCTTCTCCTTATAGTACCCTTCATGATTGTTGCTTTGACCACCACAACATTTTTCATGACTTACATGACCATGACCTTTGCCTTGAAAAATTTTGAGAATAAAGTACATTTTCGTCTTTGATCAGCCTTAGTTTGAAGTGCTTGCTCGAGTGTTTCCTCATTCTTCTTCTTACATTGCTCATGTGCCTCGAGAGAACTGGCGAGCTCGCCGACCATGAGTTTTACAAGGTCTTTTGACTCTTCTATTGCGCACATAACATTTTGTTGGTTAATGATCTCAAACTCTTCTCCACAACTCGCGTAGCAGTTAATATTTCTCTGTTTCGATTGAGTTGGTCACCGCAGTCCGTACACACATGATGTAGTCAGATACAATTTTTGATTCCTCCATCTTCATGCTCTTCAACTCACCATGAAGAGTTTGAAGACGTACTTACTTGACTCGGTCGGCTCATTTGAACACTTTTTCTAAAATGTCTCACACTTCTTTTAAAGTAGCTGCACTGACAATCTTCTCAAAGTCCGACTTGTCAACAGTCAAAATAACATGTATAATGCCGCCTTATCCTTTGATCAGATCTCTTTCAACGCCTTATTTTGAGTCGCCGTATTACCTGTGATATCTCTTAGTTCTTCGAAACCTTTTTCAACCACCTCCTGTGCATCTTGAGAACCGAGAAGAGCTTTCATTTGAATGCTCCAGTTCTCATAATTCATTATTCAATTATCACGACATCGACATTTGAACCATCACATTCGCCAACGGATTTGATACCAAATCGTAAAACCAATTAACAAGAATTTTAGTCATGCTAATTTTCTTTTCTATGATTAAAGAGAGGCAAGAAACCCTACTTTTTCTTAAAAAAACCACTCTTCTTGTATTTCTTTGTTGTATTTCAACTACTACACCTTTACAATGGAAAGAACAATCTATTTATAAACATTACAATATTCTCCTATAACAATTATTGGTCTTTTATCTTGACAAGTGTCGGTCTTTCATCTACTTAACTCTTTAATTCAAAACCCACTAAAAAAATAAAACCACCATTTATTGTTTATTCAACAATATATACAACCTAAGGATGTTTGGATTGAATATATTCAGAAATAGTATTTACTAAATACTCCTAAAAAACTACATCTAAACGAGCTTTTGACTTCAATCATTATTTTTAAATACTCAAAATAAATTCTCATTCTAAATACTCTTATAAACTAAATCAAAAAAAGCTTTTCACTACAATCATCTTCTAAATATTCAAAATAAATAGAATTCTAAATACTCTTAAAGATTAATCCAAACATCCTCTAAGTCTATATAACAAAAAAGTAGATCTATGATAACTAGAACATAATCACCAAGGACCCATCTTGCAAAGATTCACCCCATGTTTGATATTTGATTAATAAATTCAAAAGTAATGTTTCCTCAATGACTTTTGATTCAAGTCCTTTTTCAGAGATTTGAAAGTGATATAGTTGAGTTAAAAAGGGGGTTCCTAGGATTAGTTCGAGGCTTAAATCTTTTACTAACATGAATGAGTTGACGAAACAAATTCTATTTTTACAAATATGAACTTTTGAAAGTTTGTAATTGATATGTAGTTTGCTATTATTTGCGCCCCTTAAATTTTCATATGTTTTCTCAAAAAATTTGGAAGGTATAAGACCTTCTTGAATGCAGTTTTGATATGCTCTTGAGTCAATAAGGGCAGTAAGATTAACTTTGAAATTATGAATTTTAAGTCTGACTAATGAATACCATTTATGCGATTTGAATGTTGAAATCCTTCCAATGATTGTATTATGATCATCAGGAAGGTTTTGCTCAAGTTCATTTGATTTAGTTAGGATAGTGGCAACTTCTTGCCTTAATTTCTCTATATTTGTATCTGTTTCCATTTTGAGAGTTTGTACTTGTTAGTAATATCATTTAATTCTTTTTTAAGCTCATTAGTTGTAACAGTCCGATTTTTCACTCCCTAAACTTCAAGGTTGGTTTTATAATTTTTGAGCTTACCGAAAATCCTGGAAGTCGTTTTGAAATTTATTTTAGGTTAAAAGTATTTATTTAAGTCATATATCGGGAGGTGTGAAGTCGAATTTTGAAAACTATGGGTGAAATGATCATTTTTAGCCCTAAGGGCATTTTGGTAATTTTTATAGGGGACTTTTGTCCTTATATATAAAGCCAAAAGAGACAAAATGATTGACCTAATCATTTTGTCTCTCTTGTTTTCAGCGTCGCCTCCGTTTTTCCTCTACCATTCGACAACCACCGACAGCCCTATCATTAGCGTCCGACAGCCGCCGACAGCCTCATCATTGACTCTGACAGCCGCCGATAGCTAATCATTGGCCTCGATTTTGTAGCACCGCCAACCAGCCGCCTCGAGTTCAGCGTTGTCAAAGTCTCGGCCAACCACGAGCTGAGATTTTCTGACCGCCGCCTGCAGCCGTCAGATCTGTCGCCTCGTCTTCACCGCCAATCTGACCTTAAGCTCCGGATTTGCTGAAAATTGCTGAACCTGCAGAGATTGTGGCCCGGGCCTGAACCTCGCGAGTCAGCGTGCGCCACGTGCACCCAAAGCTACAACCAATGTCCCCTGTGCGTGGTATTCACGCGTCTCCGTCGTTAGTTACTGATCCGGCCATGCGCCGCCGTTGACTTGTCGAAAAATTTCTAGATAGTGGTTTTTTGGGTATTTTCGATGTCGCAAATCCATTTTTGATAATTTTAAGGGTAAATACTAACTTTTTAACTCTATTTTGGCAAGCTAAACTTGGAAACAGCCTTGGACGCTTAGTTTTAAGGGTAAATTCTAACTTTTTAGCGCATTTCAATTAAGGTAAGGGAATCTTACCCTTAGCTTAGAGTTCTAAGAATAAATAAAAGCATATGTAGGTTAATCTAGGAGAAACTATAATGTTGATTGCTTTGGTTGTCTTGTTCAGCGTATTTTTGTTGAATATTACCGTTATACGTTTAGTGTTAAGAGACGAATTGGATGAATGATATACTATGAATCAGTGCGTGTTGCGATGCATCTGTTGCTATTTAACAGTACTGCTGTGAGACTATGTGCTCGTTATAGATGCATCTGATAAATTCACGAGCAGGTGATGTATTAAAGGCTTGGGAGTGGCATTCCCTACAAGGGTAGCCCCGGAGGTGCATAAAATTATCTTTTGGGAGTGGCATATTCCTTTAAGATAGCCCAGGTGTCACCGTTACCATCCACTGGACGCTGCGGAACTGCATAGCCTTAATGCGACCCCAGTGTTAACATTATTCATGCATTATTCTATGTTTCTTATGCATTTATTATCTTACTTATGCTGATCCCAGTTAGGGATCCTTACTAAGTTTAATAACTCACCCTTTTCTTTTCTGTGGTCTCCACAGGTACTCATGGGCTCTACCAGGATGGTTGATCAGAGGCTGAAAAGACCATGAGCTTGGGTAGTTGTCGAGTCGGGTTTAAAGTATTCTTCTGTTGCATCCGTTTATCTGGATCTTTCTTTTATAGAGACATGTGTTATTGTACGCCATTTTTACGATTTTACTTGATTTATAACTGGGTACTCATTTTTACTCGTTTTACGAACTTTTTCGGTTTTCGTTTAATAAATGAAGTATTTACTTGTTAAATCTTGGTTTAAGGGCCATTTTAATCACGCATTTGGGTAAAGGCGTAGTTGTGTCACTAGCTTTAGGTCGGGCCTTTACATTTGTAGTAACTTCTTTTGGTTTTTAAAACATTTTCTAAAAATCGATAATTTGGTAAGGTTTATATGTATCTTTTGATTAATTAGCCTTTGAGGATTCAACATCATCTGTTGATAAGATAGATGTTTGAAGACTTTTTAAAATTTCCATCTCATCTTTTTGATTATGAACTTTATCAATTATATTTAATAAAGTTCTTTGTTCATTAGTGAGGACATGAACACGTCCCGCACAGACTCGGTTGGAATTAGTACAATCAGTACATATTCGTTTGACATTGTCACTTGAATCTCCTTTATCATCACTTGAATATGAATCAGATTCTTCTTCAATGTTTAGAATCTGATAGTTATCATTCTCTTCAGAGTCAGAAAACATCATTTGAATTCATTGTTCCTTGAGATCATCATCTATTTCTAAACTGTTAATTTTCCCTTTTACCAAATATTTGTTTGCATAGTGCCCTTCCTTTTTACATTTATAACACGTAACATGTCTTGTGCTTTCTTTTGATTGGGTCTTATTTTGTGTTTTATTTGACTTGTGTTTCTTAGTTTTTTCAAATTTTGATTAATAGTATTGTTTTTGGAAATTTGAACATTGGGAGGTTGGTAAGACGTGAATATTTTTTTTTTGAATCTTTTTGTGGGTTTGTTTCTTGGAGGTTGAAGAAGCATTTTCTTTTGTACAACCATCTTGGTTGCAAAAAATTTTTAGTTCTGTTTTATGAGATCCGAATGCATTGATTTTAGCTTGCAATTTGGTTTCACTACATAGTTTAAGTCCTTCTTGGATAATAAAGGTGCTTAGGTCCCCATAAGTAATAGTATCCCATGGAATGCCTTATGGGAACTTGGTATGTAGACCATTTGTAATTCTTTCAGAAAATATTTTGGAAGACCTTCCACATATTTAATCTTCCAAAGGGAAAGGTAGCTATCAGTTCGTATCATTACTTTATTGATAAAAATATCCCTATACCATCGAAAGTCGCCTAAAGTTGAGCATTTTAATTTCATTAGGATTTCGGCAGATCTTTCTTGATACATTATAGGTTCACCAATGCAAAATTTTGTAATGGTATAAAGAAGTGTATTGATAACATCATTAACTTTTACTTCTAACTCAATTATTTTAGATATTTGTCCTTCAGTTTTGATATTAGATAATCTTTTAACTATTGTACTATGATTAAGAATGCTTTCTCTGGTGGCTTCGTCAAGATTTTTATCCCACCAGTCTTTTAGTAAGCCAGTAAAACTGGTAACTAAAAGTTGTGCTATTGAATGATTTGTTTTTCCTGTGAGCTTGTAGGCATTAGCAGTCATTAGCATTTCGTTGATTAGATTCATTACTAAATAATCAGATAGTCCTCGACATTCCTTTCGTGAATATCGGTACCATCATATTAGGCTTGATTCATCTGTGTTTTCTCTTCAAATTGCATATCCAGGAAAGAGGGTTAAGTGTACCAATTTCTACGTAGACCGATATTCCGCGTTGATCCAATTTTATAAATGTTATTTGTTTTTCTGGTAATTCTTCCTCATAGGAAACTTATTCTCAAATTGTTCGAGTTCATCCTCATTTGGTTCGTTTATCACGTTAATATTTTGACAATGATCTTTTGATATATAAAGCTTATTAAATTTTTCTTCAATTTGTGTCAAAATATCATTCTTTGAGTCTAAACTTTCGACTTTACTCAATATCGTCGGTCGAAAGAGTGGAATACTCTTGTCTACCTGTGGCATTATCATAGTGGTGCTTGATGAGGCTGAGGGTATGGACGAGGGTATATAAGACTTATGAGTACTATTTCCAATTTTCTCTATCTAATTGGGTATGGTAGAGAGAATTTTATTGGAAAAGTTATTTTGGAGTTGTATATTGCGAATCTCTCTCAACGTTGGGTGACTTTTGTCGTCACCTATAACATTTTTTAATGGAGATCGATGCGTTAACAGTTTCTCCATAATTTGTATCAAATTCCACCTCTTAATTCTAACAGATGGTGGGTAGAATAATGGATTTCTCCTCGAAATAATATTTTCCATTTTGTTTGTGTAATAACATTAATCGATGATTCCATCCATTCAAAGAATGGGATATTATCTTTAGTTTCTTGAAGATATGTATACCATTGTTGTCTAAGGTTTACGCGTTCTTCTTCAGTGTAATTTTGAAAGAATATTTTTCTCCGTAAAGTGTTTTTTGTGGATATAAAATATCTTTTGAGAAATTCTTTATCAATTGAAAATTCTTTTGTAATGACATTTACTTGACTTGTGAAGTGAGATTAAACCTCTATATCTGCATGCGATGGAGATGTTGCATCTTCTTCATAATGAACATATCCCTTTTTATGATCATAATCGACATATTTAACTCTTAATGAATTAGTTCTGTCAATAATTGTAGGTGATGGTGATAATCCGAAAGTACTTTTCTGGAATTTAAACATTCCTTAACCGTAGGAAGCGGGATTTGTCTTCACAGAATAATACCTCAATATTACCATCATTATGTTCAATATACGGGTAGGTTGAGAATTTCTTTTTGGGTTTTGACTTGAATCTTCAAGAATCTAAGTAGAATTTCGAGTAATTTGTTCCCATGATAAAGTTTTTGGGACGGTAATGGAAGATTTATCTAAATTTGCTTCTATGAGCATAGTGGATCCTTTTGGAGAAGATCTAAGGGCTCTTTGAGAAATATTTGTATTCATTAACTTATAACAAATGCGGAATATAGCCACCGCTGAATGAGTATTAGATTTTATGTCTAAATGTTTTGAATATGTGTCTAGCATAAGTGTCGACAATATATTTGGATCTTGTAATGATATAGTAAAATTTGGATAACAATTAAAATAAATAGGTCCATTTTCAAGATTGGATTGAACTATTTCCAATTGGGAATTTGAAAAGTTTTGATGGCGTTTAATGGCTATTTGAACTAATCCAACATGGAGATAGCTATATTCTTCTCTATGTTGTAGTATTAGTTTTTTGGGAAACATATGAACTGTTTCTCTATTATTATGTCTTGGAAATTTTTTGTTCTTATAACTTGATGCAAACTCTTTGAGTAAAATTAATTTGTAGAAAAGTAGTAGATAGTTTTAAGATCTACCTTTGGGATTGGCCAATTTTGTAGTTGATCTTCTATTTTGGCTATTTTGAGTTCTTAATTCGTCATCTTTGAAATGGTTAGGTTTGAACCTTCCCTATGTTCTAATTATGAGTACTTGATTATGATTCGTCTTTGTCATCTTTAACCCGAGATGTTAGAAGGTGCAAAATCAATGGGTGCCAGAGCAGCTACAATTGTTGGGTTTATTCACATTGTGGAGAAAGCCCACATTTAAGCTCATTAGGGCTTTGATATTTAAAATGTCAGCACCAAATTAGATTCGCCGGGTCGACAAAAAGAGAGCCGGAAAACGGAAGAGAGAAGAAAATAGGAGAGAAAAAGGTTTCGCCCAGGTTCGAAATTTTGGAGTTTTCGAGGTAACCAACTGTCGGATCGAGTTGAGATTTTGACAGTGTGTTTGTGACACAAGTGTCTACAATCTGAACGGTGGAGATCAGATTCAGAGGTTTCTACAGCCATATTCCAGAAGGCGTTTCAGTTCCACAATTTTGTGAGATCTTTCTATTTATTCTCTTTGTTTAGTTCCGTTTGTTGCCGAGATTCTTTATCTTGAGATATCATATG
>JBBMEG010013730.1:0-30177 GCA_037832605.1 Cyclanthera cordifolia
GTATCTTGCCTTCAAGAGGTATTTTGTAAAGTTTGTTTTTAATTATTTGTTTTGGGATTTGTATTAAGGTGTGTGGGAACACCTTGGTTGTGAGAAAACTAAATTGGTTTAATCCTGAACCATTAAAAGATTTGGGTTTTGAAAAAAGAGAGTAGTAGTGGTTTAATACTGAACCCGTGAAAAGATTTAGGTTTCTCTTTAGCCTAGGAAAAAGAGGGTCGTGGAGGGGTGATCCCAATAAGGAGTCTTGGGGGTGGAGTAGAGATTTTCCGAACCACTTTAAAAACTTTGATGTCTCTTTTTCTCTTAACTTTTATATTCCGTTATTTTATTATTGCATCTCATATTTATTTATTGAGTGTTTTTAGTTAACAAAGTTTAGATCATAAAATTACTTTTTAAGGAACTAAAAAGTTAGCAAACACTATTCACCCCCTCTAGTGTTGCCTTTTCAATCCTACATCTTAGAGATGGTCTATTTATATTACAATAAAATATTATAATATTACTGTATTTTTATATAATATTGTATTTAAAATAATCATAATACACATTTATAAAGTATAATATTGTATTTATATAATATCATATTTATCAATACGCATTAATAATATTGTACTTATAAATAATATTTTGGAGACTTCGTCCTGCCAAGAGACGCAATGATGACGACGTTGTCGAGGAGGGAATCTTAGAGATGGTCTATTTATATTACAATAAAATATTATAATATTAATGTATTTTTATATAATATTGTATTTAAAATAATCATAATACATATTTATAAAGTATAATATTGTATTTATATAATATCATATTTATCAATAAGCATTAATAATATTGTATTTATAAATAATATTATATTCGTAAATACGTATTTATAATATTATTGTATATTATATGTATTTATTAAACGCAATACAATATTAATATTATATAATATTCTATTTCTAATAATAATACGTATTTATAAATAATATTTATAAAAGTTTATGTATTATTAAATAATATTATATTTATAATAATAACACATATTTATAAAAGATAATATTGTATTTATAGAATACTGTATTTACATGAATAATATTGTATTTATAAATAATATTATATTCATAATAATAATATGTAATTATAAAAAATACTATAATTATAAATAATAATGTATTTAGAAATAAGTATTATTATTATGTACTATACATTGTATTTAGGGTAAAAGAAAATATTATATCTATTATTAATAATATATTAATAATGAGAAGGAGGTTAATTCCGTCTTTTTATTTTCAAACTGAATCCGGATTTTTTAATATTTAAATCACTTTTGTTATTTTATCTAAAAGTTCACATATTTGCAATATTTTATTATAAATAGTCTAATCTTGATTCTTTATTTTTAATTCGATTTATGGTGCACATCAATATAATATATATATATATATATATATATATATATATAAAAGAGAAAAAATTATATAATTTAAATTGTATTTTATGTAATAACTTAATAAAATTATTTTTATATAAATATAATTTATTTATTAAATATCAAATACATTAAATAAAGTACATAGTTGTACAAAAAAAAATTAAAATAAAAGGTTATTTTAAATAATTTGTGTATTTATTTTGAAATTTATGAAAATTGAATTGGAATTAATAAATATTAGTTTAAAAACTACATCAAACATCTCAACAAGAACTAAAATTGGAAAGTTGAGGGCATGTTTGACTGGATGGAATGGCAAGGAAGGGAAGAACCTAACAAATAAGAAAGAAAAAATAATAATAATTGATGTAATAAAAATTAAGGAAGAAAAAAATATGGTTCCCATCCTCACCTAGTGTACCCTAACTTTCTAACCCAATTAATTACTTATCCTACCAAATATGTATCAATTTATACTCCACAAAAAGGAAGCAAAAAAAAAGGAAGAAGCTAATTTAACTTTTTGTTATTAAGGTTTATTTTTGTACAACAAAGAAAACAGAAGCAGGAGAGCAGAGACGCAGATTCCATAAGAAATGCAGAAAAAAAGTTAATTAGACAACCGATGAGATGCAGGAAATTGGTTTGGTTTAATCTATTCTAACGCAGCTAAAACAGCATGTTTGAGTTCTTCATCAGTCGACATTGCCTCAGGAACCTTAATCAAAACATCTTGAAGCATATAATCGTTCACATTAGTAACGCTAGCATGATGAATCTCAAACTCCAGATCACGAAACGCATCCATTAATGTCGCAGCCGGGAAGTTCACATTCTCAGACTGAACCCGGACCATGGCGTCCGCTCCGATCATTCTAACCTCCACATCGAACCGGACGCTCTGCTTCGTCTGGTCCACCGACGTGGTCGTGCTATGATTGTCCATTGCCTCTCCTCCTCCGTCCTGCCTTGATTTCTTCGTCTGCCTTAGCTGCGACTCCATTTCCTCCACCTTCGCTTTCAGCGCGTTGATGTACGAAACGGCGTCGGATAGCAACGACGCCTTGTCCATTCTCGACACGTTCGGCACCACCGACCGCAGCGCGTAGAATCGGTTGTTCAGCTTCTCTCTCCGCTGCCGCTCTGCCGCCACGTGGCTTGTCGCGTTGTCTTTGCTCGGCTTCGGCTTCCGTCCACGTGGCTTCTTCACGGGACTGTCGGAATTGGAGAGATCGGAATCCATGGATTTGGATTTCGTCTCGATTTCGATTTCGATTTCTCCGTCCATGAACCCAACGTCGTCGAAATTGATGTCCGGGTCGAGAAAGGGGACCGGGGCGGTGAAATCGGGTGGGAGATCCGACCCGAATAGGGAATTGACTTGTTGGATGGAACCCCAATTCTCGGGGATTAGATGTTGGGAAGCGAGTTCGAGTACGCCGTGGGGAGTTGGGATGCAGAGGAGTGTTTGGATGCCGTGGAATTTGGCCTCCGTGGCTCTCGGGCAGTTGTAGAGGTCGAGGTCTTTGTGACCGGTGAGCCAAACGGCGGCGCCGGAGGAGAAGGAGTTTCCGATGAGGGAGTCGGTGGCGGGGAAGGAGCGGGTTAAGGACATCATGTAGAACCATTCGAGGTCGATGGGGTCGAGGTCGGGCTGTTTGGGAAGGGTGGATTGGAACTGACCGTCCCGCCAGGATAAGGAGAGGGTGCCATTGTCGTCGGATGTGGGTTGCCAGAAAATGGCGTATACCCAAGGGAGTTTCTGTGAGTTGAGAAACAATTGGAGGCGTTGGTTTAGTGAAGCAGAGGAAGAAATGGAGATTCCTGCCTCTTCCATCGCTGTGTTTGGGAACTGGGGAGTGAAGTGGAGTGAAAGCCTTTCTTCACCAAATTAACAATTTATGTTGGTTATATTATATTATTATTTACTCATTTATGTTAGGTAAAAAGACAATTGGAAGGGCATACATCACAATTTTTTCAAATTCCAGGTAGATCTCTCGGTAACTTTTTTTTTTTTTTTTTTTTTTACTAATCAAAAATCAAATCAAATTTTATATCAAATTTGTTTTCTAAAATAAATACTTTTGTCCGAAATATAAATCCAAAAAAAAGCTTTTTCCAACCTCTCTTCTTTTAAACTTCAATTCTGAAACAAATATTCCATATCTGTAATTTACTCAATTTCCTCTTCTTCCTCCACTTCCTCTCCTCTTTTCTCATCAATTTCAAAATTCAGTCACCCCTTAACTAAAACTACACCAGTAAGTTTGAAAATTTTGAGGATGTGTAGTATTAGAGAGGAGAGGTTGCAAAAACCTTTTTAGAGATTTGTGTTTATGAGATAAAATATTTATTTTAGATAAAATTTACTATAAAGTTTTATTTGAGATTTGATGACATGTTCAAAAAAAGATAAAAAATTGATAACAGGTTATAATATACTAAGTAAAAATAATAATAATGGAGCTCCTCCTCTTTCTTTCCTTCGAATACAATCATCATAATATTACCCTAAACATATGTGCAAGTTAAGGCTCGAGGAATTTTTCGGTTTAGTTTATATGATTTCAAATAATTCATTTCATGTATTTGATGTCATTTTTAATCATGGAATAATTTAGGTTAACTCTCATTTTGATTTCTCTTATAATCTATGAACTTTAAAAGTTTAATTTTAATCAAATGATTTTGATATTTATATTATTTTGATTTTATAAACTTTTAAATGTTTAATTTTAGTTATGTTTAGATGGGTTTCAAAATTAGCAATTTAGTAATTTAGGCCGGTTATAATATAATTTAGACTATATGGTAGTAGGTAAAAATAATTAAAATTTCAATCTATATGATTTTAAACAATAAATTTCAATTCATATATATGAAGGTCATTTTGAATGATGTAAAAATTTAGATTAAAATACTATTTTGGTCTATATATTTTATTTTTTTTTATTTATTTATTATTATTTTTTTTTGTAAGATCTTAAAGAAAAGAAAGGTGAAGATTAAATATTGACCATGTTCAAGTGACATCTTTTTGACTTGGAAAAAGACGACGATGTTGAGCATGTGATGCGTGGTCGCTGACTCATGCTTAAACGGTGCAATTTTTCTTATTTTTAATTTCATGTTGATTATATCATTTCTGAGTGAGTGATCATATATAGGATATGGGAGTTCAAAACTCGAAGTGTTAGGTGATGTGTACAATCTACCTCAGTTTGGAGGTAAGTAGCTATGTTTATATATCGTATACATTCTAATTTGTTGTATGAATGTTCAGGAAATTACAGTAAGTTGCTAGTCGTGTAGTGCTCTTTTAAAGTGATGTATGAGTTGTTAGTGATGCTTTGTCATCTCTTTGAGAGACGTATGAGTTGTTCGTGATGTTCTACACTTGTAAGGGTACAATGTGTTGTTAGTGGTGTCTCAATCCATTGAGAGTGCAGTGTGAGGTGCTAGTGATGTTTAACTTCTATGAAAGTACGTGTTAAGTTGATAATATGCTTCACACATTTGAGGGTGCATGATGAGTTGCTACCATTGTTTCACTCCATTGAGAGTATAGTGTGAGTTACTAGAGATGTTTCACTTCTTTGAGAGTGCAGGGTCAGTTGATGATGGTATTTCACTCTTTTGTGAGTGCAAGGTGAGTTGCTAAGGATGTTTCACTTATTTGAGAGTTTTATGATGAGTTGTTAATGATGTTTCACTCCTTTGAGAGTGAAATGTGAGTTAATAAGGTTATTTCATTCATTTGAGAGTGCAGGGTGAGTTGTTAATGACGTTTAACTCATTCGATAGTGTAGGGAGAGTTGCTTGCAATGTTTCACTCATTTAAGAGTGCAAGGTGAGTAACAGATGGTGTTTCACTCTTTTGAGTGTACATGGTGAGTTGCAAGTTGTATTTCACTCATTAGATAGTGCAGACTAATCTATTAGTTACGGTTCTATCGTTAAAAGTGTAGTTGTACATGTGAGTTGAAGATAATATAGTGCACTTAAGTGATACACGATCGTTCGAGCTGTTAGTTAAAACATGTTTGAATTGTTTATTATGAGTTAAGGCGTCAATAAGTATGAATATGTGATTTGTCTTATTAAATGATGAAGTGTGATAAGTTGCATGAACTGATGAATGATCGATGCTAAGAACCTCTATTTAGTGGAGTTAGGGTGTAAGACTCTAGAGCAGTTATGACGTATATGAGCTTCATATTTCTTAGTGGTAGTTGGAAAAGTGGGGAGACAAGCTTGGTTCTCGAGGTTGGCATTGATTATTGAACGGCAAGGAGGTATCCTAGTGCAACTAGTACGACGAACACTATGAGATTAGTCGTTCATGTAGTTAAAAGATGCGTTGGGACTTTCATCCTTGAATGAGTACCTCTTGATATATTGGTTCTATTAACCAAAGATGTAAGGTGATAATCAGGGTCGAGAAAGTAGTAAATGTGAGTAGTATTGTACTGGCTTACTCTCGGTGGTAAGCATTTATGGTGGAATTCTTTAGAATGATGTGTGGTTAGCTGCATCACCATTCTACACTCATCTAATCATAAAATTTGTTGCTAGCTAGTTATCAGTTGGTGTATGAGTGATACACTTCTGAGCTACATGTGCATATGAGTTTCACGCTTAAGTGAGGGAGTTTAGTGAGTAAAGAGTTGCACTCAATATTGGAGTACAAATGTGCATGTCTATTAGAGTGGTGCACGGTAAGTAGTTGGCAACCATGAGATCTCTAATACAATGGACATTTTCGATCTGTGTTCACGAGTTAAAAGTGTGATCCTATTGGCTTCCTCTAATGAATGGTGGTTTACCGCATAGAAAAGCTACTTACTTCGTATGTATATACTTACTCCGTGTTGTTATGTTTTCTGGCAAGTTTCTATATGGTCGTGGTGGCAAGACTTGGTTGCAATTGGTGAGCTATGAAAGGTGGTAGTTAAATTAGAGACCTAGATTTAGAATTCAGATTGTTATCATATTTGTAATTGTTTAGAGAATATTGTTGGGGTTTTAATTTATTAACTCAAAAAATATATTTTTTAAATAGGACTTTATAAAAATTTGAAATTAAAATTAATAGAAATTTGTTCGATGTTGTTAATAATTTTAATACACGTAATGAAAATCTTAGAACATATTCTTAAAGGAGAATAATGGTACATTTTTTTAAGAAAAATTAACAAAGGTTTTGTAATAAGCTCAACTTTAATTTTCTATCATTGGCTACTGAATAAAATTGAATATTTGATAGTTCTAGATTAAAATGAAATAAACTAGAGGGTTAAGAATTCATTTTAAATTTTTTGAAAGTCTATTACTACAATTAAACTTTTGAAAGTCTATAAATCAAAATGAAAAACAAATATTTAAAGTCTATCAAAATAATATTAGAAAAAATTATGGTGGATATGTTATTATCACAAAATAATTACAAATGTAGTCAAAAATTAAAATATTTACATATATAATCATTAATATTGTATTATAAGTGTTAAAAGTGTTTATCATCTACCTATGAACTTAGTTGGGGCTGCGATGCCTTCTCCTTCTAATTTATCTTTTAAATCCAAGATTTGGAAGTCCTAGAAGGTTGACATTGCCCCTAAGATTAAAATCAGGACCTGGAATATATTGAACAATGTTATGCCGTCTAAAGCGAACATTATGAGAAGATAGGTGGATACTAACGGTGCTTGTTCTTTGTGTGGCAAATGACTTGAAACAAATTTGCATATCATTAAAGGCGGTAAAGTGGCGATTAAAGCTTGGTCACATTTTTTTCCTTCTATATCTAATTTCTCCTCTTTTTTCAGGTTTGTTAAGTCAGACGAAGACTTTTGGGAAGGAATGGTTGCTAGGGTTCCGAGTTATGATCTCCCAAAAGTCTTGATCGTGATCTGGCAGCTGTGGAGTTTTAGAAATGGTTTAATTCATACTTGTGCTCATAATTCTATCGGGAAGCTTTGTAGTATGATATCTGATGCGATTAATTCTTATTCCTCTAAATTTGTGTTTGGTTCAGGTGGCGCGAGCCTAGTGGAAAATGAGGGTGGCTCTAGGATGTGTGGAAGCCCCCCTGAAGGGAGGTGGAAGTTGAATGTGGATGGTTCGTGGGATACACGTTCTGCAACCGGGGGATAGGCTGGATTGTTCGTGATGATCGCGGTGTGCCCCTATTGATTGGTGCTCGCAAGGACATTAAGGCTTCCTCTGCAATTTTGATCGAAGGCCTGACAATAAAGGAGGTCTGAAGCACATTCTGGATGCTAATTTAGGGGCTCCTTCCCGATAGCTTGGTGGAATCCGACTCCCCTAATCTTATTAATTTGGTTAATGAGATTTCTCAAGATATCTCTGACCTTAACAACATTGTTGATGATGTATTTGATCTCATTCCTTGGTTTCAGGGGATTTCGTTTTTTTTTCGTAAGCGTGGTTGAAACCGTGTGGCTGATTTGTTGGCTAAGCCGTCGGTGGAGCCTAAACTTATTTCGTGTTGTTTGATGAATCCTTTTGAGACTAGCATGTGTGAGGATGATAGTTGGAAGAAGTACCTCCCCCGGAGGTGCTTGCTTTAGTTTTGTTTGAGCTTTTTGGCTCTTGGTTTGAGGTTTAATGAAGTTTCTTTTGCTTCAAAAAAAAAAATTGTACTATAAGTACTGTATTAAAAGAAAATATATGATAATACACATGAATAGATGATTACATACGTTAATTTTTTTTGAAAGTGAACATATTTATAATTATTTTTAAAATTTTACTAATTAGATAAGTTTCCCATGAAATTTAGCAAATAAGATAATTATTAGTATATAAATAATATAATTATTTTTATCTTATTCATTATGCAACATGAATCATTGACAAAAAGAATAGTTATATTTCACCAATTTATTTTTTCATGATTTTTTTTAAAGCTTATTACATCTTAATTTTCAAAATTAGAGAAACTAAAATATAACTTTATATTAATCATAAAAATTAAATTAAACTTCATCTTTTTAAAATACTTAAATTAAACTTAACGGTATTAAAATATAAATTATAAAAACTAAATTCATAATTTATCCGACTAAAGGTTCAAAACAGAAATTATAAAAACCAAACTTATAATTCATGCGACTAAAAGTATTTTTAATTGTTTATCGTAATTTCTTTATTTCAAAAAAGTTTCATATCTAAATTATATATTAAAAAATTATCATTTTTAAAATGAATGTAAGTTCTTGGATAATTATAAATATTAAAATTAAATGACTGAATTTTAACTTACTTTCACACTGGGCAGTAAAATAAATTATTTAAAAAATAATTATGATGGATAATAGAGGTAGTAGGATGGTAGAAATAATATTTTAACTTTTTTTTTTTTTTTTTTGAAAGAAACTTCATTAAAATCAAGAAAAACCATTACAAGAGCCAGTTTGCTCCACCAAAACTAAAGCAGACACAAGAGGGGGAAGCATCTCCCGCCAACCTACGGCCATCCGACCATCAGGCTCAAAAGAATTCAGCAAGCTACAAGTAAAATCGCTAGGCATCACCAACGGCTTAGCCAACAAATCCGCAATACAATTACAACCCCGCTTGCAAAAAGAAAAGGAAATCCCCTGAAAACGGGGAATAAGATCTACAACATCCTCAACAATATTGTTGAGATCAGACGAATCTTGGGAAACCCTATTGACCAAATTCATAAGCATGCGAGAATCGGATTCCACCAAGATAAAAGGAAGGGGGCCAAGAGATGCACCCAAAATATGTCTCAATCCTTCCCTTAAAGCCAAGCCTTCCATCACGATCGCTGAGGCGGCCAACACATTCCGACGAGCTCCAACGAGAAGAGGCAACCCACGATCGTCACGAACAATCCAGCCAATCCCACCAGAGCCCGAGCTAGCATCCCAAGCGCCATCCACATTCAGCTTCCAGCAGCCCACCGGGGGGGAGGTCCATACATCCGACCCCCTTGCAGGCGAATCCAGCCAAAATCTGTCCCCTACATCAATGACAAATTTGCCCAAATAAAGATTAAACGCATCAGAAATCAAATTCAACAAAGTCCTACAAGACACAACAGATCCAGAATTTAAAATAGAATTGCGATATCTCCACAGTTGCCAAATCACAATTAGCACTTTAGCAAGATCATAATATTTTAACTTACTTTCACAATGGACAGTAAATAAATTATTGAAGGCTCGGTTTACCAACATAATTATAATTAATCAAATCTAGTCTTGAATTGTGTGTCCACGTGATTATGATTATGGTGTTTTTGCATTTTAAATTCAGTAAATTATAAATTCCATTCAATGAAGTCAAAATTTAGTTAGAATGATTTTTCAAGAGACTTTTTTTTTTTTTTTTTTTTTTAGGAGTGAAGTGGTTGATTATTGCTGGTTAATTTATATTTAGTAGTAAATAATTATTTTTAACAAGTCATTAAATTATTTGTCAAATTATTTTCTATTAAATTTTACATAAAAAATATTATTGAACCTCTATTAACATCAATCTTCAAACAAGTAATTAATCACTTTACATTTACTAACATCAATCTTTAGACAAGTATTCGACTATTATTAACTCTTCTATTTCTCTTCACTACATTATTTTCTACAAAAAAACAAGCACACTCTTAAACTTCACTTTTGATAGTTTGAGAAAAAACTAAAATTAAGTTTTTTTTTTTTTTTTTTTTTTTTTTTTTTTTTTAATTTTACCTAACTAAAATTTAGTTCTTATGCTTATAAAATATTAGAAGTAAATCTCTATCATTTATAAATATAAAATATTTCTCTATAGTTTATAAATCTAAAATATAATTCTTGTTGTTTATAATCGTAGATGATTAAATACGTGTAAATTCACTATATATGCAATAAATAAGTGTCTGTCTACTGACATAATGTCCATTGACTGTTTCAAAATTATCGTATCTGTTTTCGGTTGGACAAATTTTGTACCTGAAAAACATGCAACTCTGGCGAGGATGGTGTAAAGATATTGAAGTGGCTCGACCATCAACCTTGTTCCTCTGTAATTTTCTTGAGTTTTGGGAGTATGAGAAGTTTTGGGATGGATTAAGTGAAGGAGATGGCATGCAGGCTGGAATAGAGTGGGGTTCGATTTGTTTGGTCACTACGCTAGATTGTGTTAACATTTGAGAGGTTTTGCCAAATGAGTTTCTTGATCAAAAGGCAGGGACCAGGAAGGTTATTGGTTGGGTGCTGCAAGTAGAGATGTTAAACCACCCTACTGTTTGAGGATTCGTGTCACATTGTGATTGAAACTCGATGCTCAAAAGTGTGTGGCATGGCATGTCGAGCATAAATGATTGATATTTGCTGAGCAGCAACTAAATGCATTTGAGATGGTTGTGGAGTTTCTTTGGAATAGAAGGTCGAAACGGAAGCGCATGTGTAACAAAAATTTTCATATAGTAAGTAATCTAATTGATTATTTTTTATTAATCTAATTAATCAACAAGATGTCCCCTATTGATTGACATGTTGTTGATCAACTCATACTTACATTAAATAACGTCTTTGATCTTATCTGACGGGTCTTTATGCTGAGTAGGATCGACTATTTCCGTGGATGATCTCGAACAATCTCCTCCTGTCTTCGAGCTATGTCCTATTTGCTACAACTGAGTGCTTTGTGGGAAGCCTTTTAGAGGAGGTATAACTAGAAACTTTGTCAGTGGTTTGACTACAAAGAAGGAGAAGAGAGATCTCAACTTTCATAAGAGTTTCTCTGTTTGAGATGTTTTACTCTAAAACTGAGTGAGATGAGAATAAAGACCTCTTGAACCTCTTATTTATAATAAAACCGAATAATTTAAATAGGAAAATACAATATCTTTTAATATTATTGGAAAAAACTTATGCATACAAGATTTTCTTCACCTTCCTATTAAATACAAAAATCAAAAATTGCATTCTCGTGGAGGATGTTTTGGAAAATATAACATAACTCATATATTGTTTTATTTATTTTAAATTGATATTTATCCAATAAATTTCAATTCTATTATATATATTTAGTATATTATAAATAAATAAATGTTCAATTAATAAATATATCAAACATATTAATTCTCTACTTTAATAATTATCCAATAATTATTAATTCAATATGTTCATTCCCTACTTAATAGTTATCCAATAATTATGAAGATAATTAATAAGTCTAATATATTAAGTGCAAGGATCTCTCAAATAAATAATTATCCAATAATTATTTACCGTTAATTTATCAAATAGATTATTTTTTCTACATTATTGTTTATCCATAAATATTAACTCAATATATCAAATATATTGTTAATTAAGTTTAACCATTAAACTTAAAGATCATGTTAATTATATCACACATAGTTAATCTATGAATTTGAACTCTTCAATTTCGCTCTATGATAAAATAGTGTTCCAGCAAGTATGAGGTAGCCCATGGACTCTTTTGAAAGCTACAATGACCTGTGATTCAATCCCTATTCGTTAACACTAAACTTATTCCAAAAAATGCGTATGTTGAACTATTTTGCACTATAGAACAAGTTATGTCCACGGATATAATCGGTCAAATGCTATATGATTCTTCACAAGCTTGTTCGTAGTTAACAACTGAAATAAGGAATATGTTCTATCCCTATGATTATATCTTTCTTTTTAAGTACCACTAATTACTCAAACGAACAAGCTGTTTATAGTTCTACTATAAACCAGTGTTCTCTCAAGTCAATGATAGGTGAGTACCCTTTGTTCAAGTCTCGGAATCTGTTCTTAAGGGAACAAATCTATACGACTTCCTCAATGTTATGGAAGGTGGGAATTCCTTCTCGTGGCCTTGCGTTCCCAACCACTCGTATGAGAGGCTTATTGACCCAATATTGTTTGACTAGTCTCACCCATCCAAATCAAAAGATACTTTCATAAAGTAGGAGTTCACAACCCATTCAAGATTAGGATCACATCAATATACGTTCATTCTTGGTGAAGTAGTTGATGTAAGTCTATAATGGAATTACTAGATTGATCATAATACTTCTGGTCCCGTCTTATACAAAACTTCTTTTTACATAGACACCCTCACTCACATGTCTCCACATGAACAACAAGGAATTGGCTGTTTACAACTTTTGCAAAGTAAGTCATACCAACAATGTCCGGCCTTAGTTCATATACTTTAGACATTTTAGGTTATTGCCTTGAAATTAGATACACTTGCATGTTTCATATATTTGTCCAAGTGTTCATTCAAATAATCATGGGCGTATCACCATTAATCTTATTAATGCGATATAACTCAATGACGTTTGTATGTTAAATGCACAACTAATGAAAATAATAACCGTTATTAATAACCAAAATATCACATTCAATGTCAAACATTAAATGCTTTGTTCTTTAATTACACACTACTAGGCCTTTAGGGCATAACGTTTAACAAAGTTGAGATTGATAATGAAAATGGTGATTGATTATAATGTTCGTTTAGTTTATGAATGTCTCATGAGCCTGTGACTCGGGGCCATATCCCTCTCTTGGTGCTTTAATGGAAACTGGCCTAAAATTCAACCTAAAGATCAAGATACACTCACAATGATCTAGTTACCGAAGAGGATCAATTCTAAGAAATTGGCTCCGTACTAGAATGGTATAATAACGTAAATGGTCAACAAGAACAATCTTCCAAGACCTAAAACGTTTCTAGATGCATCACATGTAGTTGTTACTAGTTAAGTGGTAAACTTGCATAAGTTGACCTATTTAGGTCTACACATGCATAAATCATAAAAGGTGGCCAATTGAGACTCAATATATGAAAATCGCTGCCAAATTCTAGTCTAACATGTCCACACCCATTGTCCTCGTTGGTGGAATGTCATCTACCAATAGCATTAAGATGATAACAATCTAAGCAGGCATAATAGATCTAATGAAGAGTTTACATGTTCAAACCTAGCATCCGATATCAACATGTTCAACATACTCATCATCCTATCTAGATCAATCAAGACACTAACTTAGCATAATATTAGATATTTATGATTTAGTCAGTTTTCCTATATTATGTTCTTGTATTTATTAAATACATCAATATATACAGAGGAGATACATCATTCGATCATTTTTCTATTTATTGAATATAAAAAAAAGATTATGATCATATAAGTCAAAGATTGATCATAAAAGAATATCAACAAGTCAAACATTGATCAAAGATTGATAAGTTATAGATCAATTATTAAAGAAATACAACAAATAAAAGACCGATGATCTAAACAAATCAACAAGTCACACAGACCAATCCAAAGATAACAAGTCAGAGATTTATTATCCAAGCAGATCAACAAGACAATGTCAATTCAAAGATCAACAAGTTAGCGACCGATCATCCAAGAAGATCAGCAAGGCAAACATTTGATCCAACATAAACAGAGTTAACATTCAGAACTAGTTGCGTAGCCTTGAAGACAAATCCAGTGTCAAGAACAAATTGTGAAGCCATTGAGACAAACTCAAATTGGCAGCATGCTTTGATGTCCCTTGAGATATTTTTATAAAAAGGGTGAAAGAATCAAAGAAACAAATAAAGATTGTACCCACACTTACACATATATTCAAATGAGTACATATACAAATTTTTTATTTACACACGTCTCGGTTCTATCTTATTTGTCCAAATCTCGTGTGAAAAAATTAATCATCTCTTCAACTCCTCCTCTTTGTTTATTATTTAAGCCTCTAAATCAGAACACATTTGTCTTTACAGTTTTGATGAATTGCCTACAGAGAAGATCTCCTCGGGTACCAGCAGTTTTCACATGTCTTTGGGAAGAGGGCAACATGTTGTGGGAAGTTGTCTTTTTACATTAAGCTATTTGAACTTAGGTGGCTGGTATTGACGATCTCATTATCCAACATTGGAAAAGTGGAGAGTTCTCCAAGCATTTAAAAGATTGGTTTTGAGGTAGATGCTCACACTATCTAATATGGTATATATCAGAGCCCATAAACCTAAACAAGTATTGACCCAATAAAAATGAAATTGAGATCAAATTCAAGATTGGTGAACCCAAAAAAGACACCATCATTGAGGAGACGTGTTGAGGATCTCGTTATCCCACATTGGAAAAGTGGAGTCCTCAAATCGCTGGTACCCTAAAGACATGCTTAGGTTGTCTATTCTCTTTAACATAGAGTGACTTAGTGATCAAGAAGGATTTTATGGTGCTAAAAGTGCTAAGTTCAATCCATAGTGACTACCTACTACATGTCTTCCATAACGAAGCAACTTGATCGTTTTCAATCTTTGTGAATTTAATCCAATATCGTCATAACTTGCCTAGAGAATCCGATTAGGTGCTAGAGAATCCGATTTATGTTGGTAGAGAATCCGATTAGGTGGAAACTCTAATGGCCCTACAATCGCCTCAACAATTTGAAAGGGTTAAACATATAAAGTCGAAATAGAAATAGTGCAAAAAAGGTAGAGTGGCACAAGATTGTTGGAGGAGATAACGGCTAGAAACAGGATTTAATTCTAAATGTAGTATAGAAAGAAAATATGAAAGTACGATTTGATGCATGATCCACCTGTTGAAAGAAAGCCTGCAAGTTCAATAATTTTAGAACTAATGCTAGGGTAGCGGTCTGCGGTCACAGGCATATTGCATTATTGTATTATTGTTTTTTGTTTTTATATTTGTTTGTTTCTTCCGTTGATGTGATGAGTTAAAGAGGTGGAAAAATGTGCTCATTTGTATTTAATGCCCACTAAAATAATCAATAAAATACAAAATCATAGATCCGAGGGCATTTTTTATATATATATTAAAAGGATTCATTACTAGGGGCTTCAAAGATCTAAAAAGGAGCTGTTTGTTTGAACACTATGCCCATCCCTTCTTTATAAACTATATATAAAAAAGGACGGATTTTAAACTTTTATTAAAGTCTAGAGATTAAAATTGAACTTTTGAAAGTTTAGGGATCAAAATGAAATCAACTTGAAAGTCTATGGACTAAAATTTGACTTTTGAAAGTTTATGGACAAAAATGGACCAAAGATGAAAGTCTATGGACCAAAATGTTATTTTAACCTATTTTAAATTAAAATGTGAGAAAATTACATTTTTCGGTCTTTAGGTTTGAGGTTGAGTTTCAGTTTAGTCCATATATCTAAAATTAAACATTTTTACCTCGTAAGCTCAGATTTTAGTTTCAATTTGGTCTCTACAAATTGAAATTGAACAATTTTACCACTAACATTTCAATAATATTCACTTTTTGTTTTGATGTATTTTTTATTTTTATTTTTATATTTATTAAAAAAATAAACTCGTGTCAAAATAAAATAATCAATTTATTAATATGTTAGATTTTAAAATTAGCCTAATTAACTTATATATCTAATCGTTTTGCTACCTCAACGACTAAAATAGAATATTATTAAAATATCATAGGTAAAATTATTTCATATTCAAAACATATAAAACAAATATAAATTAGATCACGAACTTAAATATTAAATACATATATATTTTTTCTCTAAATACATGCTATTTTTCAAATTAAATAATAATAATAAATAAAAATATATAAAAGCAAACATCGAAGTGGTGACGAGATGTTAAAAGTACATTTTCATCTAATAATAAAAAACAAACGTACTAACATATTCAGTCATTAAATGAATATTAACAAGTATTAAAAGTGTGTTTCAAGTAGCTTTAAGTCTTTAATTAATTTATTTATTTTTGTCCTCGAATGGGCAGCGAAGTTGGTTGAAGACATGGATTCGAGAGGTTTGGTCTCTCAAAATTGTTGCTTCGAAACATATCTGTGACAATAGCACGTAGTCTCCACTTCTTTGATGGAGATAACAAACCTTACATAAAAAATACTACTACTCTCAAATATATTTATAGCAAAATATCTAATTAGGATCAAAACCCGTTACATACAAAACAATAAAATTAACTAATATTTTTTTTTAACGGCTACTCTATCAATCTTAATGCAACCCAAGAAAAAAAAAATCTTATTTAAAAGTGATACGTGCCTTGAGAGTTTGATTTTTCATGTATTGATATTAAATTCAAATATTCAAATAGCTAATTATTTAAATAATTCAAGATGTAAATGGATTTCATAAATCAAATAATGCTTTAAGTTATCATTAAAATTTTAAAATGAAACAAATCTTGCATCCATCCATTTATATATTCAAATTCATCTGAACAATAATTTAATTTCTTTTCCATCTATTGAGGGTTAAGAGTTTGTTTGATCAAATTGTTACTGCATCATTTCAAATGCGAATAATATGTTAATTCCCATTAATTTTAAATTCCTGAAAATTTTAAAATTTTATTTTACAATTAAAAGTCTACGACACTTAAAATAAAACTTTAATAAATTTATTAAAATTGGTTGATAAGTTTTTTTGACCGCCAAAAGCATTTATTAATTAAAAAAAAAAAAAAAAAATCAAGAATTCAAAAATATTTTTGAAACAAAACTTTAATATTCTCTCTAAAATTAACAGCAATATATTTTTGAGATGATTCTAAATCATGGGTTGGAATATGGTGGTTTGGAATCAAACCCAGATTTGGTTCATTGCTTTGTTCTCGGGGTTTCAACTGAGAATATCTAAATCATTCTAAACCTCTCAAATTTCATGATCTTACAAAACTATGGGTCCCAATTTTTTTATTAATTTTATTTTGAAAAAATGTCCACTTTTTTATACTTGTTAAGGGCGGGTTTTGGGGGCCGAATTAGGGTGGGTTAGAGTGAGCTAACCCACTCTAATCCAGTGCTTAATCCAATTCAATTTTTTTTTTAATTTCTCTTTTCCAATCAACTATACTTATTATACTAATTATTTTCAATTTTTTATATAAAAAAACAATCGTATTGCATTATATCAATTTTTATCCATTTTCAACCGTACACTCCAAACACATACTTACTAACACTTTCCTTCCCTTTCCTTCTCTTCTCGATGTAGCCAAACACGGTCTAATTGTATTCTCTTCATTTTTCACTTATATTATTATTTATTTATTAGTATTAGTATTATTTATTTTTAAATGCTGTCTTTTTAATTTATATATATATTTTTCTCTCTCCTTTTTTATTATTTTATGTTTTTGTTTAATCCAAATGATGCATGGATTGTTTTTTTTATTTGTATTTAATGGTAAATAATATAACTCAAAAATCTTTCGACCAAACTTTTCATCAAATTCATTAGTGAACTAGAAATGTCAATTTCCGGCGAAAGGGTGGTAGGGATCAAAAATTTCCTTTGAACTAAGGAGGATGGAGATGAGAAATATATCATCTATCCTTGTTGTTTCCTCTTTTTCCACTCTGATTTTATTTTGTTTTATTATTTTTTTATCTAATACATTTATAAACATATAAAGTTGTAGATATATATACTTATTTTGATGAATAATTTTTTTACTTAATTGTCTATTTAATTGAAAATTAATAAATATTTATTTTAATATCGAAAAAATTATCTCAAACTTAGTGAATTGAATTAATATTGGAAAAGTTTATAAAACTTTTGTAGGAAAATTAATGAATGGAAGAAGGAAGTTGTAATTTGGGAAGAGAAAATATGTAGAGGAAATTAATGGCAGAAGAACTTCAGCAATTTATAGCCAAAACTACAATCAATAAAAGTCTAAAATATATTTCACTAACACTATTGCACTACTCAGCTAATAGCCTTAAAATAAATGGCACTATTCCTATCACAAGATCCACAATTAAATCAATACTAAAATTAAATCAGAATTAATAAATAATAAATAATAATTATTTCAACATCCTCCTTTAATTATGTTTTGGAATCATGTCGAATAGGTTTCTTAATTTGATCAACACATCAATCTTCAAATGCTTAGTGATAAACGTCGATTTCACGTGGTAAATCACCAACCTTGCTTTGTATTTGTAAATTTCATCATTTGCTCGTGGAAGATCAATCATTTGTAGTGTAGTATTTTTTTTTTTAATGGCATGGTTGAACGAGTTTAGCCATTTGGGATTTTGAATGGCATATTCAAGTTCAACAGATTCCAATTCTGGAAGAAAAGTAAAGTAGACTATTTCTCCAACGTTATTAACTTCATCATCAACATTAACCTTGTAATCTTGAAGATGGGCAGGTTGTCGCAACTCCCTTCTTGACCTTTCCATGGTAGTTGCAATTGGAGCTGGAACTTCAGATATCATCTGCATCCTCATTTAAAGTGTAAATATAACACTTTTTTAAATCCATGACATATGTTGTATTCCATTCTCATACCTTGTCAAGCAAATGTAACATCACGACTTACTATCACTTTCTTTGTGATTGGATTGTACAATTTGTATCCTCATTGCTTATATCCAATGAAAATTATTTTTTACTGCCCTATCATCCAACCTGGATCTTCTTGTCTCAGGGATATGAGCATAGGCAATTGATCCAAATATGTTCAAATGTTGGACATTGGGTTTGAATCCACCCCATGCCTAGATACAATTTTTGTTAGTAAGACTCGTGATCTATTCAACAGATAAACTGCACAGCTTCAACTCAAAAATAATTTGACATACCTTTCGCTTTTAAGTATGCTCCTGACCATATCCATGATTGTCTTGTTATTTCTCTCAGTCACTCCATTGTGTTAAGGAATGTAGGGAAAAGTAATATTATGTTGCAACGCGAGTTCATCATAATAACTCTTGAAATAATTGACTTGTATTCACCTCCTCCATCACTACACATCATTTTAATTAATTTGCCACTTTGTGTTTCAACTAATATTTTAAATATTTTAAAGCAATGGAATACCTCATTTTTGCTCTTCAACAAATTAATTAATCCGAGTTTTCTTTGAAAAGTCATCAATAAAGGTTAGAAAATACTTGTTACCTCAAATTGATGATATGTTCATTAGGCCACAAGCATTTGCATGAACTAGTTACAAAGAGAATTTTGCATGCCAAGACTCTTTGACAAAATGTATCATGTGATTTTTTCAAAAAATACAGGCTTCACACAATTGATGAGGGTGACGAATATTTGATAAACCATTTACTAAATTATGTTTGGTAAGATTTTTCACTCTCTAAAAATCTAAGTGCTCAAACCATAAATGCCATAACCATGATTCATCATTCACTATTGCATTCAAGCACTTGAAATCACCCCTAATAAAATCTACTAGAAACATATGACTTTTTTTGATGAAAATGATTTAAGGATCAAATTATCTTCTTTATCAAAATTGAGAGTTGATTTTCAGAGATATTCATCACATAACCCTTTTCGGCTAACTGTCTCATACTCAACAAATATTTGAATTGTACCTGTGATCATCATACTTCAAAGTGATAAGAATTCACCCTTTTTTAGTCACCGGAACGAAAAACCATCACCAAGTTTCACTATTGTGTGAAATGGTTCATCCAAATCTGCAAACATCTCTTCATGACCACACATGTGATTGATTCAGCTTGTATCCAAATACCAAGTCTGGTCGTTTGTAGTTTCATTTGATGTGATTACCATTAATAATGCATAATCATCTTCATCATATTCGCGATTACGATATTTTTTAGTATAATTGGCCACTTGATTATCATCTTTTTATTTGCTCTCATTTTCATAATGACCACGCTTGTGACAATTATAACATTCCAATTTGATTTATTATACATAGCTCTATGTTCTCTTTGTTGCCAAGAGAAATTGAAACTAGTACTATTTTTCTCAGCACCCCATGATTTTGGTCACCACGACCTTTGTTGGAATAGCTGCCACCACGTCCACGTCCTCTACCTCGTGAACTACTATGCTTGTGATAGGAGATACCAATCGAGGCTTGCGCGTACAAAGCCTGTTAAATTGGTTTTTCAATTTTACTGTCATTCATTCGGTGCTCATGCCCTCGTAGGGAACCAGATAATAACATTACTGTCATTTTAGACAAGTCATTGGCCTCTTCAATTGCAGCATGTTCAAATCTGGGAGTTAAAGACCTCAAAATTTTCTCCAACTTTCTTTTGAATGTGTTATCAGCAAGAATCTTATTGATGTAGTCATCAATAGTTTTTGTGGTATCCATCTGCAGCAACTCATATTGACGTCTGAGAGTTTGAAGATGCACCCTTTTGATTTTGTCATCATCTTTGTTGATGCCGAAAAATGGTCAACGAATATCCACAGTGAATTTGTTTAGCTAGGACGAAAGGGCGTGCAAAAAAGTGAATTTTAGGGCACACCGGTGTGGTGTGAGCCACACGGCCTCCGATGCCTAAGTCAGAAAACGGATTTAGGGAGAATAAACTAAAGAACAAAGAACGGCTTAAGGGTACTTAGTTTAAGAATCCCCCTTTCAAAGGAAGGAATGAATTAACTTTTATTGCAGACAGCCTTGTAACCGCTGCGGCTCACTTATGGCGATGTAACGGTCGGCCGTTTAGAAACGTCCCCCACTAAGCCGGGTATGAATACCGACATAACTCCTGGCCGTTACCCTTTAGAGGTGTAACAATTTTAATTTTGGACTCGGTCGACTCTTCGGAGAGTCCTGACCTCTACGGTCGACCCAATGGGACCGACCTACTCGTTGTAACGGGCGACGCCATGGGGTGAAACGGCTCCAAACGTTACTTGGACTCGGTCGAATCTTTGAAGAATCCTAACCTCCAGGGCCCATCCACTCGGATGGACCTACTCGTTGCCGAAGCCGAGAAGGGTAAGGCTGCAAGGGCCGACCCTGAGGGGGTCCTGGCCTTTCTTGGCCAACCAGCTGCAAGGGCTGACCCCGAGGGGGTCCTGGCCTTTCTTGGCCAACTTTCGAGGTAGTCGGACTTGTTTGGCCGACCCCGGGGGGTCGAAAATGGACTTGGCCAACCCTGGGGGGTTATGGCCTCCATTTAGTCGACCCCCGGGGGGTCGGTGATGGCGAGGCCGACCCCCAAGGGGTCGAAAATGGACTTGGCCGACCCCTGGGAGGTTATGACCTCCATTTGGCCGACCCCTGGGGGGTCGATGCCTCCATTTGGCCGACCTCGGGGGGTCGACATTGGTTCCCTTGTCTTTTGTTCGGGTCTTGACCTCTTTCGAGTCTTTCGGGATATTTTTAGGTTATAACTTTACCCCCACTCTTCATTTCCGAGTTCGCCGGATTGTGAAGAGTAGTTTAGATTCTTGTCTCTTTTTTGAACTTTTGGATGCTCCAAAGTTACCTTTTTACGAGAATATTATTTGAAAATCACTTTAGGCCATATTCTCTTTCAAGAATATCTTTTCCTAAATAATATTTCAACAAATAAAGTTTTGAGGTTAGGAAAATATTCATTATAAATAATTATATTAAAATGGCCATATTCTTATTTCTAAGAATATCTTTTCCAAAATAATTCTGCTTATTTAATGAAAAATCACTTCTCCTTTTTAGAAAAATATTTATCCTTTTGAGTTTTTCCATAACCTAATTTTTCCATAAAAACTCCATGCCAAAACTACACCCCTTTTCACCCTACTTTGGCCGAAAATTGCCTCTCACTGGGCTATTATTTTCAATTTTTTCATAGCGTGGGGGACTTGTTTTGCGTTTTGGATTTTTGGGAAGCATCCGTCGCGCCTTACTTTTCTCGGTACGTACTGTCATTTTTTCCGACTTTGCATTAACGGTTAGACATATTTTGGAAAATTTTACCTTTACTTAGGCACTTTTTTTGATTTTTGCCCGTTATGCATGTATGCCCGAATTTTAGGATTATTTAGGCTCTTTTTTCAAAGACTCGCCCGTTTAGAGTACTTCTTTCGAATCCGTAGGCTACTTAGGACCTTTAGGTTATTTAGGCACTTTTTGAAAAAGTCTTGCCTTTTTCACCCTTTTTGAATTTCGTAGGGTACTTCTTACTTTGACCGTCATGGATCCTTCGTCTAACTACGAGACCGAATCCTTTCACCTTCTGGCTTCCTCCTCACTTAAGAGGACTCGGCGAAGAACTTTGGTGGTGGGATTAGGGTCTCAAATGGCAGCGTCCATTTTGACCCAGGGGGATTTGGACCGCCTTATGACCCAATTCCTTATCCCGACCGAAATCACTCTTCGGCTTCCTTTGGCGTAGAAGACGTACGCCCATCCTCCTCCGGGCGAGGTGGCCCTCTACACCACTATGTTAGACCGAAGAGTTCGGCTTCCCCTCATACCGCCTCTTCAAGAGTTCTTAGGTATGGCAAGGCTGGCCCCAGCGCAACTGGCTCCCAATGCCTGAAATGTCTTCTTCGGTGTTCACAGCCTTTGGGTGCACACCGGTTTCAAATGTCCCTTTAGCGCCCGAGACCTTCTTTCGCTCTACCGTTTCTGCCAGCATCCCGACGTCACCGTGGGCTGCTACCTGACCCCTAGAAGTAAGTTTCTCCTTTGGTGGGGTGTCCCAACTTTCAAAAGGGGTGGAAGGAATGCTGGTTCTTTGCTGGAGGAGTTTGGGCGGCTCTAGGCGCCGATGCTTCGCTGGCGACTCCCACTGTCTTCAGGACATATGGTACGTTTACTTTCGCCTTGGCTTTATCTATCTTTCGGCACCGTACTGACTTTTTGTTTACAGTGCACAGGAAACTTAATCCCCGTTCTCGGGTACTGAAGTTTTATGAGACCGTTATGTCTTACCCCGAGGAGGCTACCCGCAGTGCACAGTACCTGACCACAAACTCCTTGGCGCTGTACAACCTCCTTCCTGCTTCAGCTATGCCAGTCGATCCTAACTTGGAGTCCGTACTATCGTAGGAGGAGTCTGCTCCAGGTATGCTACTTACTTTTTTCTCTAACTTTGTACGGCTCGAATACCGGGAATACGAGTTGACATCCTTTTACCATGTTCAGTGACCATGGAATACGAGCCTTCGTTGATGCGTACCTTCGACGCAGTGACGCGTCAAACATCTCGCCCCCCCGCCAGGCCTCTCACTGATGACACGGTGGACCTTACTTCGGAGGGCTGCTCTCTCCCGCCTGGTGATGACGAAGACCTTCCTTTTCCCGAAATTCTAGAGTACTTGGAAGTGGGCGCGGACCTCGAGTTCGACGGTCCCAGCCTCGATTTTGATCACCTTCCTTCCCCGGCTCGGGTCGACTCATGCAGGCTCCAAAAACCAATACACGGCCTTCCCCCTGGGTTTGAGTCCTACCTTCTGTCAGGACCACACTGTCCTACCTTGGACTTGCAGGAGGAAAATATTATGGCTTCCAACTTGCGGAAAGAAGTGGGGTCTTCCTCAGCCACTTTTCCCCTAGGAGATGCTTCCCAGGTTCTGGAAAAGGGAGCTCATCTGATGCACGAGGTATGACGACTCCTCTTTTTCCAGCTATACTTTGATTTTGAGTATGTATACTAACTTGTACTTTTGGTTTCTATTTTTGCAGCATTCCTGCACTTTGCTTCAGCTTCTCGCCACCTCTCGAAGGACTTGCGTCAAACCCGCTCTTCCTTGTCTACCAGTACTGACAAGCTCAAGTGGGAACTGGCACAGGCTCGGGAAGCTCAGCGAGTCGCTGAGGCTACCTTAGCTACCTCACGTACCTCTGCCGAAATAGCCCAGAATTTAGCTGCCCGCGCCTGTCAGGATGACTTGGCTACGATCTCCCGCCTGCGACGAGAGTTGGCTTCCACTGAAGCGAAGCTCAAGAACACTGCGTACTTGGCTAACCTTGTGAAAGGTTCTCCTGCCTTTGTGATTTTGGAAAACAACGCCGGTGAGGCTGCTATTGGTTGGGCACTGGACCGAATCTAAGAGGGGGTTAGCGATGACACCCTTCTTCTTCTATTTCATCCACTTTGTTCCAGCACTGCGGAAAGAGTCGCCGACTCTTCCCTGCCAGCCTTCGAGTCCGGACTCCCTAGTGATCTAGCCCAGGCTGTCTGTTACGATTCCGCATCTTTCAAGGTGTGCCCGACAGAAGTCAGGCTCTTCCAGCCAAGACAGCACCTGTCCAAGCCGGACCTGTTCGACCATCTTCCAGCAGGCGCAGCTCTGGAGGGCCGTGATGACTTTTTCCTTGCAGTATTTTTACCTTGTAGCACTTTTTACCTTGTAGCTCTTTATTTTTTAGTCTTTACTTTTTTGTCTAAGTTGTAACTCAGGAAATTTTTCTTGCAATGAAATGATGAACTTTTCTTGCTTCTCTCTTTTCTATCTCATATACCCCCAATTTAAGTTTATGAAAATTAGATCAATATACTTAAATTAAGAAGGACAAAATAAGGAAAACAACAATTTTATTCATCAACAACTTGAATTACAATCTATCGAAAGTATTTTTTCAAGTGTTAAATCGCTCCAAACATGGATAACTTTACAGTTGTAGGCGAAATTAGTGCCACCTCATCGACTTCGTGTAGCAGTTTGGCGAGGACGCTAGACTCGTCTAGGACCTTTTACCAGCATAGTCTTGTTCGCCTTAACTTCACAGGCGGCCTCTGACTTGCCAAAGTTTCGGCTTTGGCACTTTGGGACCCGAGTACTTACTTGTCATGTACCCCCAACATGTGCTATTTTTTGGACAGCCTCACCTGGCACAAGTCCCCTTTCAACAACCTTCTTTTTTAGGGACTTTTTGCCACACCCCTTAGGAGTAGGGAACTTTATCACCTGGTGGTAGGTCGACGCGACTGCCTTCAATCCATGAATTGTAGGTCTCCCCAATATCGCGTTGTAAGTAGAGTTGTCATTTACCACCAAGAAATTGACGAAGTGTAGGACTATGTTGTCCCCTTCGCCAAAGGTCACTGAAAGCTCAACCGACCCTTCAGGGATCAAAGTGCTCCCGCCAAATCTGACTAGGGGTGTCAAATACGGCTTGAGCCTTTCCCTTCCCAGTTTCATAGCGTCGTAAGCCTTCAGCGACAGCACATCCGCCGAGCTGCCTCCATCAATGAGGATCCTCTTGACACGGATGTTGGATATGGTTAGGGACACCACTAAGGCGTCCTTGTGCGGCTGGTGCAGTGCTGCAGCCTCCATAGCAGTGAAGCTCAGTTGCTCGTCCACCGCTTCCATTATCCGCACCTCTTCACCCCTCAGGGTGCCTCTGGCTTGCCGCACTTTGTGCTTTCGACTTCGGTTGGACCGTCCACCAGCCGGTCCTCCGATGATGGTTCTGATCTCCTGCGGCGGTGGTGACTTTTTGCCTCCCCTTTTCTTGCTAGGGGACTCAGATACTTTTTCTCCTTCTCCCACGTACTTGTCCAACCATCCTCTTCGAATGAGAGACTCTATGGACTCCTTCAAGTCGTAGCAGTCCGAGGTGGCGTGGCCATGGTCTCGGTGAAATAGGAAGTATTTGCCTCTGTTCCTTTTGTTGGACCTTGGCTTAATCCGGCTCGGCCACTTCAGCTCCTCATTATCTTGAATTTCCATCAAGATATGATCTACGGGAATGGCCGTGTGAGTGTATCTCTTGAACCGACTTGGGGGTATCCCTCGCCGTTCGACCTTTTCTTTTTTCACTTGGCGCTCTTCCGCTCTTCGCTTTCGCGACTCCTTGTGATCAACCTCGCGACGGTTGTCAGACTTCTCGCGCTCTAGAAGGGAGCGTCTTCCTTTCGTGCTTCCTCAGGAGTTGACCACCTCCCCTGCACTCATGTACTTCTGTGCACTCGTGAGCAACTCAACATAGGTGAGTGGTGCCTTTTTCCCCAGTGACCACAGGAATTTTTTATCCCTGAGTCCAATGACGACTCCTGCGAGAGTCATACTGTCGGAATACCCTTCAATGTCCAGCGCCTTGCTGTTAAAGCGGGCAATGTATTCCCGAAGGGTCTCTTGGCTTCTTTGCCTCACGGTCAGCAAATGTGTGACTGACTTCTTTTGATCTCGCCACCTATTAACTGGGTGACAAACGCCCTGGCCAGCTCCCTAAAAGAGGCAATGAACTTACGCTTCAGTTGTCTGAACCATCTTCTAGGCGGTCCAGCGAGCGTGAATGAGAACGCTCGGCACTTGATCGCAAAAAAGCAAGAGCCTGCAAAAAATGCCAAAAAATGGTCAACGGATATCCACAGTGAATATGTTTAGCTGAGGACGAAAAAGCCTGCAAAAAAGCAAATTTTAGGGCACACCGGTGTGGTGTGAGCCACAGGGTCTCCGATGCCTAAGTCAGAAAACGAATTTAGGGAGAATAAACTAAAGCACAAAGAACGGCTTAAGGGTACTTAGTTTAGGAATCCCCCTTTCAAAGGGAGGAATGAATTGACTTTTATAGCAGCCGACCATGTAACCGCTGTGACTCACTTATGACGATGTAACGGTCGGCCGTTTAGAAACGTCCGCCATTAAGCCGGGTATGAATACCGACATAACTTCTGGCCGTTACCCTTTAGAGGTGTAACGGTTTTAATTCTGGACTCGGTCGACTCTTCGGAGAGTCCTAACCTCCACGGTCGACCCAATGGGGCCGACCTACTCGTTGTAACGGGCGACGCCACGGGGTGCAATGCCTCCAAACGTTACTTGGACTGGTCGACTCTTCGGAGAGTCCTGACCTCCACGGCCCATCCACTCGGATGGACCTACTCGTTGCCGGAGCCGAGAAGGTAAGGCTACAAGGGCCGACCCTGAGGGGGTTATGGCTTTCATTGGCCAACCAGCTGTAAGGGCCGACCCCGAGGGGGTCCTGACCTTTCTTGGCCGACTCCCGAGGGAGTCAAACTTGTTTTGCCAACCCCGGGGGATCGGAAATAGACTTGGCTGACCCTGGGGGGTTGTGGCCTCCATTTAGCCGACCCCCGGGGGTCGATGATGGCGAGGCCGACCCTTCTTGCCGACCCCCGGGGGGTCGGCAATGACTTTATCCGAATCCCTCGGGGTCGATGCCTCCATCTGGCCGACCCCGGGGGGTCGGCATTGGTTCTCTTGTCCTTTGTTCGGGTTTCGAACTCTTCTGAGTCTTTTGGGATATTTTTAGGTTATAACAATCTTTATAAGAGGTTGCCAAAATAATCCAGGTCTCACTTGAGGTTGTTGCTCATTTGATATGCTTGAATGTCTCATCATTCATCCTTTGGTGGATGAAATACAATGCCTAATTGTCTTTCTTCTTCTTTATGCCATGCACTACTCGTTGGACATCAATTGCATTTTAGCTAATGCAGAAACTTTATTTTCCACAATATCCCATAGTTCATGGTAATCAAACAAAACTTGCATCTCATACCACTTGTTATAATTCTTTTATCAGTAATTAAGATTGATAATTGTGTAGAATTATTTATAACAAATGATACCAATTTGTTGAAAAATTAATTAGAAGTTGAAATTTGGGAAAAGAAAATATAGAGAGGAAATTAATGTGGTAGAAGAACTCACTCTATATTTGATTTTTACTTCATCAATATCGCACTACTCAACTAATGGCCTTAAAATAAATAACACTATTGCACTATCACACTATTCCACCATTAAATCAATACTAAAATTAAGTAATAATTAATAATTAATAAATAATAATTATTTCAACAAATTTGAGAATAGGAAAAAGAAAAGAAAAAGAGTTAAATGAGAAATAATTTCTCGTGAACTCAATCTTCATGAATTTCCTGCGGTCAATCCCAACCCCATTTCTTGAAAATTTCTAGGTAAATTTTGTAGGGTTGAGATTAAAATGAGATGTGGAGATAGGGTGGTAAAGTGATCTTCGTCCCCATCCTCGTCCTATTTCATAGACTTCTCTACACTGCAGTACAATTAATATCAAATGAGTTGACGGTTAGTAACACCATTTACCAAATGAGTACTTAATAATCTCAATTTTAAAATGAGTGATTAATTATTTCAAATACTATTAAAATTTTCACTTCTCTCTGCACTTTTTTTTTTTTAATAGAGTTTAGCTCATTAGTGTTTGGATAAATAATTATGACTCATTATTTTGATTGATTCGAAATGAAGATTTATTTTGAATGATTTTAAAATATATTTTTTTTAATAATAACTCGTTTCTTTGAAGCATTATAAAAACTATTTTTTAATAGCTTTATAATAGAGTCAAACAAACAACCCTATGATTTGGAAAAACAAAAATTAGTTTCAATAATTTGATCAAACCTAAAAAAGAATCCATATAATTTTTAAATTACTTGTGAATTAAGTACGTAGATCTAATTTCTAATATATAAATGACATTTTTTGTATAATCAATTACTTATCTCATACTCTAATCAGTAAGACATGAATAACTAATTTTTGCTTATTTTATTCGCTAACAATTACGAAGATAAATACTATTTTTTAGATTTTATCAAAGCATACAGAATAAATTCTAATTTTCAAACTATAGAAACTAAACTCTAGTTTTCTCCAAAACATAAAGACTAGATTCTAATTTTTGAAACCAGGAAGACTAAACTCTAGCTTTCTTTAAAATATAGGACCTAATTAATAATTTATCTTATATTTATTTTATTATATAAAAATATTATTCTTTTTATATCAAAGGATGATATAAAAAAATATCAGTTAAAATACTATTTTGATCTCCAAATTTTGAGCTTTGAGTTTTGTTCTATTTTAATCCCTAAACTTTCAAAAGTTCAATTTTGATCCATTGACAATCAAGTTTGTTTCATTTTGATCATTTAACTTTCAAATTTTAATTTTAGTCTATTGACTAAAAAAAAAGCTAAAATTGGTCATTGAACAAGTTTAAACTTAATATTAATTGAAACTAGTTCAATAACGTTATTATTAATAGTACAAATGAAGAAAATATGTAAAAATATTTCTAAAATTTAAGCGAAAAGTCTATAATTTTTGTAAGGAAAATAACAAAATTTTCCAATAAGGACTGGTTAAATTGTTTTTTTTGAAAATTTGTGAATTAAAATTAAACATTTGAAATTTTATGGATCAAAATGAAATAAATATGAAAGTTTAGAAACAAAAATAAAATTTTAGAGACTAAACGAGTCATTTGAAAGTGTTGAAATAATTTTTATTATTTATTAATTCTGATTATTTTAATATTAGTATTTTATTTAATATGTGAGATCGTGTGATTGTGTGCAATAAATTTAAGCCTAGCCTAATTTTTAGGGGAGTGGAATAGTGGGATGGAGTGGCCATAGTGGATTAATAGCACTATTTTTATGGATGTAATTTTCCTTTAAATATGGCTGAAATGAAGAATAAAGGGACAGAGAGAAAAACATAGTTGATTGAGCATTAAATTTCTTTGCCTTCTTTCTCTCCCAATTACAACGTTTCTTCTGTGTTAGTTATTTTTTCAACAATTGGTATCAAAGCTAAACGATCTGTTATCATGAATAATTCTAGCCAATTATTCGTCTCAATTCTTGATGGAAAGAATTATAATCGGTGGTCAGTACAGATGTAGGTTCTGTTTGATTACCATGAATTATGGGATATTGTGGAAAATGGAATTTCTGCATTAGCTGAAAATGCAATTGATGCCCAACGAGTAGCGCATCGGGAAGAGAAGAAGAAAGACAAGAATGCGTTGTATTTCATCCACCAAGGGATGAATGATGAGACATTCGAGCAGATCAAAGGAGTAACGACCTCAAGTGAGGCATGAACTATTTTGTCAACCTCTTATAAAGATGATGAAAAGATCAAAAGGGTGTGTCTTCAAACTCTAAGACGCCAATATGAGTTGCTGCAGATGGAGAACACAGAAA
>JBBMEG010013741.1:0-30176 GCA_037832605.1 Cyclanthera cordifolia
CAACCCTAAAAACTACATTTTTTTTTTATGGGTTCAACTTAAAAGTCACCAGAGACTGGTGAGTTTAACTCATTTCATTATTCTATATTTCATATGGAGGAAGATGAAACTCTTAGGTCCGCCATCTCGAAAAGTTGTGTGATCTTGCTGAACCTCGATTCCTCTCATAATTGGAAGAAAGTTTATGGTGTCATACATTTTATAAAATATGTCTAAAAATATGATTAAAATTAATCACCTATAGCGAAAATCATAAATTAGTGTACATCCAACCATTTTTTTGGTCATCGAGACGAAAGCCTAATGATCATCTGACAAAACGAACACCGGCAGAGTTCTTGGTTCTTCTACACCTTCACGCTTCTAACTCAAATGGTGTGTGTTATCTTGATGAAAACTAGGCTTAGAGACCAAAAACATAAGAAGAAAAGTATAGAGAATCTCTTTGTGTTTTTTCTTTGTACTATCTCTATACGTTGTTTTTTTGTACGTTGTTTTTCACATAAAGAAACAACGAGAAAAGAAAAATTAGTAGAGCGGTTGGAAAAAGAGTGGATAATGGGGGTGATTTCCTGAATTCATTGGAAGTTACATGTGATGGACCACTTAACGGAGAAAGATAAAATAATTATAAATAATAAATAAATTATTTATTTTATAATTCCAACATTCTCCTACTTGGTCCATGAACCTATCCACCAAAATCATAATGAAAAACAAAACACATGGATTATGACGACAAGTTCTCTAAGTGCAAGTATTATCTTCCATATATCACATGCATTATGTTTCTTAACACAATTCATATACTTTAGTGAATAAACCCTATGCTTATTGGAGATCCATACTGAAGTAATGTTTTTCTCAATAATAAATATGCATGTGCACAAACTGAATGAGAAAACATAAACTAAATAAAAGTTTCAATAAAATATTGAATGTAAATTAATACTTACACAGGACAACCAAGTCCCATTTTTTTTATTACTTGATCCTAGAAGTTTTTTAGTTGCATGCTTTTAGTCCATGGATCAACAATCATCAACTCAATACTAATGTGTTAAATGACCACTTTTTTATCTTTAACACGTTCTCTAATGACTAAGTACTCAATGCCGATATGCTTAATTCGACTACTACTTTGGTGGTTCTTAGCCTTAAAAATAGCAGTTGATCAATTGTCAAAATATATTCTCAATGGCCTACAAATAATATCAACAACTCTAAGTCCATAAATGAAACTCTTCAACCATACACCATGTTAGGGAGCTTTAAAAATGATACAAACTCGATTTTATAGTGGAAGTAGCAGTCAAGGTCTGCTTTAGGCTTTCCAAGATACAACTCCACTGACAAGTATGATAGCATAACCAAAATGTCGATTTATGTTAATCAACATAGTCAATAAAGTCTAAATCAGAATAGCCAATCTCTTCCGTATTGCCGGTTCGTTTATACATGAACATATAATCTTTTGTTCCTTAAAGAAATTTAATAACTTTATTTATAGCTTTCCGCTGGTCAACATCTAAGTTATTCTAAAATCCTTCTAACATCACAATAACCAATGCTAAATACATGAAATGTTCTATATACGTTCCCATTCAAGCTCATATCAAAGTTCTTTAAGAGAATTGTTGCACTTAATGTAGCAAAACCTTATCATTGGATGCAAAAAAAAAAAAAAAAAAAAGAAGATGAAGAAGAAGAAAAAAGAATACATTCACATATAAAACAAGAAAACTTATGTTACTCCCACTAACCTTTTAGTATATAAAAAGAACCATGACGTTCTCTTTGAAATCAAATGAAGTGATGGGATCATGAAATTTCAAATACCGCCGACGAGATGCTTGTTTTAATCCATAAATGAATTTATTAAGCTTACAAAAATAATCACCAAATTCTTTGCTCTAGTATACATCTTAATGTTGTGTCAACATTCTCATGTGAAACATGATCACGCTGTTCAACTTATTGTCTGCCAATTTAAAAACTGGTTGAATCATATTGTCTATTAGTCTAGGATAAATAACTTGTGGTACTTCAAGGACTAATTCTTCAATATGCATTTGAACTTAAGGCGAATTATTAATATTAAGTTATTCACTTGAAGTGGCAAACTGAGAATCAAAATGATCTTTCTCAAAATCAATATCTTGAGATTGATTGCTCACATTAATCAAGTCATTCTAAATTTTTTTTGCATTTCTTGATTCCACATGACTTCTTTCAAACTTTGTACTTATCCTCTATGAGCATGGGAACATCACATAATATTTTAGAGAAAATCATATTGTATTACTACAATGACTTAATTATGCTTACACTACTAAATTTAAAGGTAGTATGAAGTATATTCTACTAATGTAGAAACATGAAAATAAATCTAGCGACTTAAAAATTTGCCTCTGGGTTAAGTTTTAATTCAATTAGATTTATCTCAACACAATAATAAACTATCAAATTATGTTGCAAATTTTATTTATGGTAATCAAATTCATAAATTTGTCCATAAATATTAAGATATCACATTGAGCACAACTTTTGATTATGAATTCCAAATTTTACCAATTGTATATGGAAATTCATATAATTTAATTCCAATATGATATTGTCCACCACTTTGGACATATACTCTCGGTTTTAGGGTCTCATTGAGATGCAGTACTAGTTGTAGAGGAAGTTCTTCCTCGTTTCTAAGGTGGCAAGTACGTCGTGTCTCGAATGCCATCCGCTCGCCTCCCTAACACAATTTCACATGTTGCTTCCTGTGTTAGTGGGGCCTCTGATGCAATTGAGGATTCCATTAATGCATCCATCTTCTCTAACATAAAAAAGAAATTACTTTATGTTAGTGGCGTCCCTAACATAAATGATATTTATTATCAAGTTAATATTCAAAAATGCATCGATGGGACCAATCAGATTGTGTCTAGCAGTGACTCTCTAAATTAAAAAATGGTATTTATTATCAAGTTAATATTCAATAGATCAATTATAAACGCGTATATAGAAAGAAAGAAGAGGTTCGTACCTCTTCGATAATCGATACGAACGATATAGGCCCTGCTTGATAGTTGTATGACAAGGCTACTCTTGCTTTAACTCCCCTTTTGTGTTTTGCTTCCCATTGCTCCGACTCTCACCTGTTGCACAAGTAGTGCCAATCTTGGATATCGCTCACAGTACAGTGAGGCTTATTCATTCGTTCTTCCAATGGTTGTTTACTAAGACAAAAGGAAAAAAAGTTAACTTCATTTACTCAAAAAACATTACATAATAAAATAGATATATTTAAGTATATAATGTACCGATAATGTGTGCATAAGATGTATCTATGATTCTTCAATCAAGATTTCATCAGTTCCACGATTATATCACTTATGAGCTTATTATCTAAATATAGGTTGAAGTGAGTTTGTCGAAGGTGTGAACACATGGAATTAGTATCAACAATTGTATTGAATACTTAAATATAAATGTAAGTATTAAACAACTTTATCAAGAGTTTTTTTTTTAACAAATTCCTTTTTGACCGGTGAGATTTGTGACCAATTTGCTGCCCGCACCTGAAAGAACTGTCGAACCAGTACTCATACCTGCTTGCTCAGTGCATTGTTGTTTTTTCCAACTGCCTTCTTGTTCTCTTTACTAAATTGAACTTTTAGTTGCCCCTCATTTACGACCTTTTGTTCAAGTTTTCACCCTTTGAAGGTCCTCGATATCGAGTAGTACTACTGCTACTACTACCTGTTTCCAAAAAAATTAACTATGAGATGAGAACATTTTAACGTCATATATAAAATTTATAAAAACTCTTACCTCCAACTTGAATACCAGCTTGAGTACCGACAGTAGCAGGTACAAAATCAAGATATGTATTACCTTCGGTTTCGTCAAAAACCAAGTCAGTAAGATGTCTCGATGTATTATGCATAATGATAACCTACAATTATTAAAAGTATTGTGTTTTCATAAGTCAAATTGAAATAATGTATAGAGAATGAAATAAATAATAAACTAATATTTAATCTTCATCATTACTATCGACGCCATCATCGTGGTCTTCGTCATTGATGAATCTATTTTCATCTTCTGAATCATCATTCACAAATTGCTCCATTATTGTTGGTTCAACATCGAACCTACATAATAAATTATCTTCTAAAGACTCGTCTACTCTATTTGTGCCTTCAATTACTATGCATTTGGGTTGATCAATTAGTCCTTCTCCAATTTCATTATTTTCCATCTCAGGAACATCATCATTTTTCTCGCACTCATGAATGAAGCTTCTAAGACTTCAGTAAGTACACCGTAAAAGTTGTTGGAGTCATCAGAACTATCACCTTCACCTTTAACCATTATGCCATTATTTTTTGTAACATGACCAATATCATTTGTTCTTGTATTATAACAGACTCTATTCACTATACAAGTTGTATACGAGTGGTAAAGTGAATTAGGACTCATAGTGATTGCATATAAATCATTACACTTATTTCCACTCTTTCGCAATTTAAGAACTTTTTTTTTAAACCACTCAAGGAACTCTTGTTTGTGTTTTTTATATAGTTCATCCGATGTTCGTAAAGTTGGTCAGCCAATTGTAAATGTTGGCGCAAATAAGTACGTATTTCATCACAATTCTTCAGAATATACCAATGTAGCCTTTTCTTATCCAATGGATCCAACGTCAGATTTGCTAACATGCATAATGGACAGAAATTTTGTGTGTAGACCTCATATTTTGATATTCAGATTAGTATCTTCATTTCTATCTGTTCCATTTAGCCTAGTCTCCATCTCGTTAATATAGGAACGAACAGTAGTTTAAAACTCTTTCATCACATACTCTTCTTCTATACAACCTTCTACCCTTGGTTTGTTTCTCACATGAGCCTTAAGAGAACCTAAACTTCTTTCAAAAGGGTACATCCAACTGTAGTTAACTGGCCCAACAATCTTACATTCATACGACAAGTGAACAACCAAGTGAACCATTACGTTGAAAAATGTTGGTGGGAAGATTTTTTCCATTTTGCAAAGAATTATTATTATGTTATTTTGTAGGCGATCCAACGCACTCACACGTAATATCTTCCAACATAAATTTGAGAAGTACCCACAGAACTCAGTAATGTAGTACTTACAGCCTTCAGTAAATATTTTCAAACACCAACAAGGATTAGCCATTATAGCAAAATGTGACAGTCGTGTGTTTTCAAACCATTCAACTTTCCTTCATTCAAACTAACACATCGAGAAATGTTTGATCCAAATCCATCAAGAAATTTAATTGATTTCATGAAGTTTAAAAATTTCAATCTCTCTTGACTTGTTAGAGTATAAGTGGCGGCGACTTCACTAACTTGTCACCTAACCTCTTTAAGTGTAAATTTCTTCGCATTTTAAGATCTTGCAAGTCCAATCGAGCATTAAACGTGTATTTAGTCTTTCCTTCAATATTCAATATGGTTCCAAGCAAGTTGTGACGTTTTTTTCAATGTGCATCACGTCCAACTTATGTCGTATTAATAATTTTGACTAGTATGGTAGCTCGAAGAATATACTTTTTTTTCTCCAATTGTTATCTTGTTTCCTTTTCTTAACTTGTTTCGATGGATGTTTACTTATAAATGGAAAATTAATGGTACTTAGTTGGTCTAAAATCTCTTCTCCATCCCATGATTCAAGACGTTCGAAAAGTTTAGTTTTCATATTAAAAAGTTTACTTTTGCGCGATTCATAGGTAGGTAACGTCAATGCCCTACATAAGCAATTTTCCCTCTAATTCGAACACTCGACGTTTATTTCTTACAAATAGAGCATGCTTGATATCCTTTCGTACTCCATCCCGATAAATCGTCGTACGCTGAGAAATCATTTATAGTCCACAAGATAGCAACATGGAGTTTGAATTCTTCTTCTCTGAAGGCGTCGTACGTGCGAACCCAATTACTCCATAATTCATTCAATTCCTCAATTAAAGGTTGTAAGTAAACATCCATCTATTTCCAAGGGGATTTTAGATCAGGAATTAGCAAAGACATGATAAAATTAGTTTCCTTCATGCATTTCCACTGGAAGATTGTACGAAACAATTGTGACTGGCAAAATACTCCAAGACGCAGATTTCGAGCATCTAAAGCAAAGTGAGGAAATTTTCGATCTAAATGTTTCCATCCTTCAGGATCAGCTGGATGTCTTCTCCATACTCTTCAATACGCTTCTCTTTATGCCATCTTATATCTGAAGTGTTTTGTTTTGACGCAAACATTCGCCTAAGTTTGGGAATTAATGGAAAATCACGCGACACTTTATGTGGAATTTTTGTCCCTTTCTGTGTTATTACCTTATATCGAGACTCATCACATATTAAACATTGATCAAGGTCTTTATACTCATTCCTATAAAGTATGCAATCGTACTTGCATGCGTGTATTGCAACGTAAATTAATCCTAAATCACACAATTTTCGTTTTGCTTCTTAAAACGAACCAACTATGGATGGGTTGACTTCAGAAAATGAATTGTTCAAGAACATCAACAACTCATCGAATGATTAGTCACTCCACTTGTTAACCTTCAAGTACATAAGCTTGACCAAAAAGTGTAATGAAGAGAATCTCATACATATAGGGAACAATTGTTCGCATGCTTCCTTCATTATATTATCCATTTATCTCATTTGCTCGCTTTCCTCACCAATGCTTGGATTATTAATTTCTGTTTCAATACACTCGCGATTGATATAATTTAACATTTCAATTATGTTAGCGTCAGCATTGTTGTGATCAACAGACTCATGAATATTGATTCGTTGATCCTCTATTTGGCTAAAGTCTAACTATCTTCATCTTCGACATTCTAATCTAGATAAATCCACAGGTTCACGGTGATATACACAATGCTTATAAGATGGTAACATTCCACGAATCAATAGATATCGTTCTACGTCTTCTATAGAATGTCATAAATTATTCATATATTTCTTACGAGGACATCTAAGTAGACTGACATGATTCACGTGATTCTTAGCCAATCCTAAAAACTATTTAACCCCTTTGGAGTATTTAGAGGATAATTCGTTCCTATTTCTAACCCAATGTTTATTTATATTTTTTTCAAAATTAATGTAGCACACTCTTTTTGTTGTTTGAATGAACAATCCTACACATGGTTGGTGTAAACAAATTTATTAGAATGTGCTACATTAATTTATCTAAAAACTAAAAAACTAAATGATGAACCTAAAACTTAAAACTAAAACGTAATTCGTAAACCTAAAACTAAAAATTAAAACCTAATTCATAATCTTAAAACTAAAAACTAAAACTCAATTCCTATCTAAAAACTAGAAACTAATAATTCATAAACTTACTAAAAACTAAAACTAAAAACTAAAAACTAAATTAAAACTAAAACCTAATTCTAACAACTAAAAACAAAAACCATCATTCTAAAAACTATTACCTAATTTATAGTCCTAAAACTAAAAACTAAAACTTAAAAGTATATTATAAATAAAATCTAATTCTAAAAACTAAAACCTAATTCTAAAAACTGTTATCTAATTCATAATCGTAAAACTAAAAACTAAAAACTAAAATAAAACTAAACCTAATTCTAAAAACTAAAAACTAAAACCTAATTCTAAAAAATTATTACCTAATTCATAATCCTAAAAGTAAAAACTAAAAACTAAAAACTAAAAACTAAAACTTAATTCATGAACATAAAATTAAAAACTAAAACCTAAATCCTATACCTAAAATTAAAAACTAAAAACTAATTCTAAAAACTAAAACCTAATCTTAAAACCTAAAACAATTAAAAACAAAAAACAAAAAACAAAAAACTATAAACTTATTCATAACCTAAAACTAAAGACTAAAATTAAAACCTAATTTCTAATCCTAAAACTAATGCCAAAACCCTAACAACTAACAATGAAATAATTTCATTCATAATCTAGCAGAATTAAACACATAGTCCTAAATTTCAAACGAATTTAACCATTGAAATCTTACCTTTAAAGAGAGCGAGATGCACGGTTGAGAAGTGAGAGAGCGGCGGCGGTGGATCATTTGAGAGGATTTGGAAAAGAAATGGAGAAATGAAGAAGAAATCGCGAGTTCATGAGTATTTTGTAATCGAGGTGAAATGCGACGGAATAATGCTCCATTGCATTTGCCCATTAAAAGAATAATAAATTGTTGGTTTGGTGACAAATGAAGCTCAACCATTTTTCCGCCTAAAATTCGTTTTGGGGGAAAAATATCAGGCAAAGGCGATAGAGTATGCGGTTTTGTCGCCTTTGCTCAATAAAAAAAAAAAACCGTTCGACCAAAAGCGATAGAGAGCTTTCTCTCTCGTCTCTGCCCATGGAAAAGGCGACAGACGACACAATCTGTCGCATTTCTCTGACCTAAAGTGACAGATCATTTGATATGTCGCCTTAGTTTGAGGAAAATGCAATGACGTGTGTTGTCATCGCATTTAATTTGGTTGTCAAATGCGAAAGAGTTTGTCTCTGTCGCCGATGCTCCCGTCGCTGAAGACTGATTTTCTTGTAATGACTATTTAGAAAATTTGTGTAATTTTGATGTTGGGAAAGAGCTTAGGAAGAAAACTTAATAGTGTGAGATTAAGGAGTAGGTTTAGTCAAGTTGAACAGGAGTGACAATTTAGTCAATGTGTTAGCCAACTTGAAGTTAGCTCCAAATCTAAAGTGAAACCTAATATGTCTAGGTGGGTACTTTGATGTTGTTGGTTATATCTACACATCTTGTCATGGCTTACTAGTTGTTGATAATAATGATAAAGTTAGGATTACGAAGGGAAACCTAGCTAAAGATTTATACATTTTGCAAGAGCACACTACTTAGGTTAAGATACATGAAGTTTTTGATGCCAACATCAATGTAACAAGAGTCTTTCGATAGTTTTGAATTTTAAAACTCTTAGAAAATTTTTACACATTCTTCATCTAATATGAGTCATATGACAATGGTTGGGTGTATTGCATATTCATCCACTTTTGCTTGAAAACTTGAATGAGAGCAAACTTTATCATCTCCCACACTTCACCATAACTTCCAAAAATCACCAAAAGTAATTAAATTGAGTAGATTTATTGTAGTATATATATTTTAGCAAATCTTGTCATCCAAATTTTAATAACATTCTAATATTATAAAATATAGTATATATATTTGTATCAAGCATTTAGTGTGTTGTAAATTTAAAAACAGGTGGTAATAATTATGAGGTTTTCTAAAATGAATGAATGAAGAAAACTCTTGATTTATAAACTGCATGTGGAAGACTCATATTTTTGTTTACTTACGAAGGATGACCAAATTAAATGTCCTTCATTCATTAACTTCAAAATTATATAAAGCCCAATTTTTTGGTTATTTATTTATTTCTTAGGTAAAAGAAAATTTTGAAATTATAATGTTTATATAAAAATCATTAAAAAATGGCTAAATTATAAATTTGGTCCATATGGTTTGATAAAAGTTAGAACTTAGTTCTTATGGTTTAAAAATTTAGATTTTTGTCCTTATTGTTTGGAAAAATATACAAGTTAGTCCCTATAGTTTGGAGAAATATAAAATTTAGTCTCTGTAGTTTGAAAAACATATAGTATAGTCCTTATAATTTGATGTTAAGACCTGACTCGAGAATGAGTCAAACTCGGGACCTTAACCTCTCATGCATGAATAAACATTTATAAACCTCGCAGAAGCATACTAATAAATACTTTATATTATTGAAAGAAAATAGTTCAACAATTTAAAAAATCAAAGGGTACCATGAAATCAATGGAAATAACTGAAAACTAACTTAACACATCTCAAAACAAATAGTTCATGCTTAAACAAGCAAATAACAATAGACTTTAAAAATCTTATCTCTAATGCAGTTTAGCCCATGGTTTCATCAGCTCCAGCTCAACCATTCTGGCTCGTCTTATGAGTACCTAGAAAGAATTCCACAAAAGAATGAGTGAGTCGCTAAACTCAGTAAGAGGTTCTAACACGGGATCTACAAGAACATATCAATGATCAATAACATGAATATAATGTTTTCTAAGAAAAGATCTTAAACTTGGTAACCAATACCAATCTGAGGGCATCTCGACGTGTCGAAGCAATCTGGTTGCCTCCAGACCTTGATAACATTCGCGAAAAGGTAGTACAAGCAGCCTTAGAAAACGATGGTGGCCAATGATTTAGTGATTATGAGAACCTTAAAACTGGATTTTTGTCTTTTAAAACAGTTGAATTTAATGCTAAATTTACCAAAATGTAACATGTCAAAAGCTACCAGGTAACATAAAATAGATTACAACTAAAAGACAACAGTTTAATAACCTATGTCTGTGATTTTGGTCCAACTACCACAACTCGTAGACCAACGATCACAACCAAGTTTCTTCGCACAAACCTCCCATAGAAACCTGCCAGAGTAAACAACATCACAACTGAGAGTATATACATACAAAGTAAGTAGCTTTCTCTGCAATAAACTACCTTTCATCAGCTAAAGCTAAAAGGTTACACTAGTAATTCTAGTACATAGACCGACCATGTCCATTGTACTTGAGATCTCAAGGTTATCAATCTCTTACAGTGCACCACCCTATCTTACATGCACATCTGTACTCTAATCTAGTGTGCAACTCTCTATTCACTAAACTCTCCTACTAGAGGTGAAATTTATCTGCACATGCATCTTAAAAATAGATCACTCATGCACTAACTAATAACTAGTTAGCAACACAACTTGCAACTAGATGAGTGCCTAAAACTAAACTAGAGAGTGTTAATCCTGCTAACTACACACCATTCTAAGAAATTCCACTATAAACCTTTACCACCTAGAGCCGACTGATATAACACCACTTACACTTTTCCATTTGCTCGATCCTTATTAAGATCATGCTTCCATGGTTACCAGAACCTACATACCAAGAGGTACTCACTCAAGGATGTACGTTCCAACACATCTTTTAACTATTTGAACGACCAATCACACATAGTCATCAAACTAGTGGCACTAGGACACCTCCTAGAAGTTCAACAATCAGTCCCAACCCCGAGAACCAAGCTTGACTCCACGCTCTTCCAACCACCACTAAGAAGAATGAAGTTCGCATATGACATAACTACTTTAGAGTTTTACTCCCTAACTTCACTGAATAGAGGTCCTTAGCACTAATCATCCATCTGCTCACACAACTTATTACACATCATCATTCAATAAGACAAAATCTCATATTCAAATTCATTCACACCTTGACTCATAATATATCATTCAAAAATTCTTTAACTAACACCTTGAACAATTATATATCACTCACGAACATTATATTATCTTAAATTCATAAGTACGACTATACCTTTAATGAGTGAAGTACAACTAACAGGTCACCATGCACTATCTAATGCGTGTAACACAACTTGCAATTGACAATATACCCTAAAAAAAGTGAAACACCATCTACAACTCACATTGCATTCTTAGAGGAGTGAAACTCTATTAGCAACTTGCCCTGCACACTCAAATGAGTGAAGCAGCGTTAGCAACTCACCCTACACTCCTAAAAAAGTGAACCACCATTAGTAACTCGCCCTACACTCTCAAATGAGTGAAACACCCTTGACACTCACCATGCACTCTCAAATAAATGAAATACTCTTAACAACTCACCTTCCACTCTCAAATGAGTGAAACAACATTAATTAGCAAGTCACACGACACTCACAAAAGAGCGAAATACCATTATTAACTCACACTACACTCTCAAATGAGTGAAACATCAATAACACCACACTGCACTCTCAATGGAGTGAAACAATGGTAGCAACTCATCATACACTCTCAAATAGTAGATCATCTTTATCAACTCACTCTATACATTCAAATGATGAAACATCACTAGTACCTCACACTTTACTCCTAATGGTGTGACACACCACTAGCAACAAGTGGAACATCACTAACAAACCACACATCACCCTAAAAGTGTGTAACACAACTAACATCTCACACTTGTTTCTTGAACATTTATACAAAAAGTAAGAATGTACACTGCATTGAAACATAGCTACTTACCTCTAACCCGAGGTAGGATGTATGCATCACCCAACGTTTCGAGCTTTGAGCTCCATGAACTTGCAGATGATTATCCTCTCAGAAATGGAATTATTGGAATGAATTGAAAATAAATAAAGAGTGAGATGATGTTGTTTCCTTTAGAAACAATAATCGCACCACTTAAGCACAAGCCAACGACCACACGTCGTACCCAACAACGTCACTTTGATCCTAACCAAAACGGCGTCGGTCGAACTTGGTCAACGTTTAACCTTAATCTTTCTTTTCTTTAATTAGAGTATTACAAAAATGCTCATTCTTTACAAAATTACACTTTTACCCCTCCAATCCCAATTCCAATTAAACAAATCCAAGGGTATTTTCATCCAAACTCCCTTAAAAATTTTATTTACTATTTTTCGACTAATAATTTACAAAATTAAAAAACTTAGGGGTGTTACATTTGATAAAAGATAAAAATAGTCTAAAATATTTTAAACCATAAAAACTAAACTCTTACTTTCTTCAAACCACATAGTCTAAATTTTTATCCTAAAAAATTCATTAAGATTTGAAATCATTACAAATTCTAGATAATTGCCATGTCATTTTTTCGAGTGACCTAATGGATATTATATTTTTTGTTGCCCCAACTAGCCTTTTTTACCTAATATTAACATGAATGACATAACCATAACCTAAATAACCTTGTATTTTGAATTCAATAATAATAATAATAATAACCACTCCAAACGTAACACTTATAATATAATAAAAACATTCAAAATTTGTCTTTTGATTCTCAATAATTAGAAATCAATATTTTTGCAAGATCTTGTCTGTTAATTAATTCATTGAATTGATCTGTGGGAGCCTATGAATACAATTTAAAATTATAAAACTAATTCATACGATGATGGGTCTTATTCTAAAACAGGATTTTTTTAATTATTATTTTCGTCTACATTCAAAATAAAAATGAAGATATCATCAACTGCTCTAAAAATGAAAAATGTTCATGGCTGCTACCAAACAATCTAGTAAATATTATATTAAAACCGATTTTATATTCAAACTTTTTTTTACTTTTTTTATATATTTGTATGTTGTTTATAATTGTGACTGTTTGTGACCAGATTATTTTTTTTATTATTTTTTAAAAAAATCTTATCTTAACCTGCTTAATTACACATCTTGATTATTATTGAAGAGTAAAAGACTCGACACTTTTATCTTCTTTTTAAGGTTGTTGGATGATATGGATTAGAAAATCCAACTTGAACATATAGATCTTGAGAACCTTATTGTAAAAATAGATAACACTGCAACCGATGTAATGACAGCGTAAACTCGATGGGTGAGATGTCCGCAAGAAATGAACTTGCAGATTAGTAGATGCGCATATATGAATTTTCATATGAATTTCGCACGTGAAAATATTTTCAATACTTCAATTCAAAAAAACATTGATTTCTTCTTCCAATAAGTGTTTGCATGTTGTTCTTTTCTACGTCATTTACCATGAGTAAATTGAATAGTATTTAGTTGTGCAAGAATCTCCTCACTGCTTAACAGTTCAGGAGCTACTCCGAATTATTGTTCCCGATTAAAAGCTTTATTTTGTCGTCTATATGGGTGCCCAATAGGTAGATATCTCTAATGTTCAAGGTATGCCATTTTTTCCCTTAGATAAATAAGTAGATGATGTTTTCTCTCTATATTTCGAACATGCATGATACCATTTACAATACACCCACACAAATTACCGTATGCAAGAAAATCATTAATGGTCCATAACAAAATAGCTTTCAAGGTGAAACATTGTAGACGATGTGCATCAAAAGATTCAATACCTGCATTTCATAGCATTTTCAGATCGTCAACTAATGGTGCTAAATAGACATCTATGTCATTTCCTGGTTTTTTTGGTCCAAAAATTAATGCATTTAACATCAAGAATTTACGCTTCATGCAACACCATCGAGAAGATTGCAAGTCACCAACATCACTAGCCAACAACTATATCTAGTACTTTGCTCTCCGTGTGTATTTACACCATCTGTTGATAAGGCTAGATGAAGATTCAGCGATTTTAAACTAAATTCGAGCTATCTTTCGTCTATTTGTTTCCATGCAAGTGTGTCGGCTGAATGTTTTATATACCCATCGCTAACGGTTAGTAGCATGCCATGTCAAAATTTTTGAAGTTTCTTTACTTCGAAACATTCGTTCAAATCTTGGAATGGGAGAGAAATACCATATGACTTTTACTATAATATATTTACCCCATTCTTGCATATTCTTCCGAACATTCCATCTTGATGTTCCACATGTAGGACAAAATTCGACATCAACGAGTTATTTTTGATGCAAACAACAGTCATTGATGCAGACATGTATCTTTTCATAATTCATTCCTAATATACTTAAAATCTTATTGCCGTAATAGGTAGATATCAGAATTTAATTAGGACAAGGCAATAGAATACTCAATAGTTCTAACAACTATGTAAAACTCTTATCGCTCCATCCAAACATTGCTTTCAAATTATAAAACTTAATCAATGCATATATCTTAGTAAAATTATTACAATTTGGGTATAATGGTTTCTTGGTGGTCCTCTAATGATTACTCAAATATTGGCGATTTGTAATTAAAATAATCGTGTGCAGCCTCAAACATTTGTATTTCGTCATCCAAATCCTCATCTATAATTTGATCGATTGGCCCACTTTCATTTACAAATAAATGGTCTCTTACTACATTCATATTTTGGTACTTGACATTCACACATTTCAAACATGGACAACAAACAACATTTGATCCTTTCGAATGTCGTAATGCATTTTCTATAAAAGTCTCAACTCCTAAACTATATTCTTGTAACATTTGATCCTTAAGCATCCACAACTTATCCATATATCTCAACTAAAGTTATACCTACACACAAGGTAAAAATTCAAACACAAATTTTAATGCACCTACTTTTTAAGATATTTCTTATACGTTTTATAATTTAGTTCCAAGAAAGAAAAGAAAAATGATCAAAGCTACATCGTCCATACTAGCTACCATTAAAAAATTAGTAATTAATTAGAATAAAAATTTAGTACTTATTTGGTAAAAATTAAAAAAAAAAAAAAATCATAGATATTGAAGAACAAATACCTCACATAATTCATATATATTTAAGAATACAAAATAATGAAACTATTTAAAACATATAACTAATCCCACCACAAAATTCCTTAAAAACTTCATCTTTTTCATAATTTCATACTTTTTATTTTAAAGCTAAAGAATTGAAATGAAAAAAGAAAAAGAAAAAATAACATTCTTACCTTTGAATTGTAGAAGGTGGAAGAGAAGAGTCTCAGATCCGTTCAACAAGTTGTAAAAAGTGAAAAGAAAAAGTTTTGAGAAGAAAGGATAAAAGAAATGAGAAATGTGGGTTTTTTGAGATTTGAAAGAAAGAAAAGAAAGATTTGAGATGAAAATGAGAAAGAAAAGAAAAGAAAAAGTGGGTGACGGAGTATGTAGTTTAGGATGAAGAAGATGAGAAATAGGAAGAGTTTTTGGAGTTTTGAGATGATTTATGAGATGGTTTGAGATGAAGAAGATGAGGGTTTGTGAGAGGAGATTGGAAAATTGGGGTCTCTGGTAAGGGAAAAAGAGAGGGAGAAAAAAAATGAAAAAAGGAAGAAGTTCTCGGGTTGGGCATGTAGTGGGAATAACGAGAAAAAAATGGTGTCGGTCACAATTGGTGTCGGTCCGACCGATACCAAAAGTAAATAAAGTCGAGCATAAGGTGACGGTCACAATTGGTGTCGGTCTGACCCACACCAAAAGTAAATCATGTCGCTTTTTTTAGTCTCGCTTTTGATGTCGATCTGCCCGACACCAATTGATCGACACCTTATATTCGTGTTTTCAAATTTAATTTGGATTACCAGTCACATATTCCCTCTTTTGTTGTAGTGTAACAACTTACAATATCAATATATTTATACATATCTAATAATTATTTTAATAAGATGGACCTCTTTGACTCTAACTTTACGTATACAGAAAAAATCTTGAATCGAATCTTAATTTCATATTTATTAGACTTAATACCCGTTTAGGTTTATGGGTTCCATATTATAGAGGTGCTAGGGATCTCATAATGTCCCACGTCGATAAGGTGGCGAGTTCTTGAAACACAAAAGTCTGAATACCCTAACCAAAAGTCTATACATTTAAATGTCAAATTAAATATGTTTTAAATATGAATACAAAATGTTTATAAAATTGGTATATATATAATATTTATACACAGTTTGGCTATCTATATAAAATTCCCTTTATTTTATTTTATTTTTATTTGATTTGATTTGATTTTTTTTATTTTTCAATTTCAATATTTTCTTTTAGTATTTCATTTTTTTTCTAATTTCGAACCAAAATCTAAATTTTAACATATTTAATTACTTTTTTGGCTATTTAACTCATAAATTAAATAAGGGATTATAATATTCAATCCAAATATAAGAAAATAAGATTCAATAAATATAATTAATTTGAACTTATTCAACAATATATATATTAATACGAGAAAACAAAATGAATGAATATCAAAAAAAAAAAATAATAATAATACAAATAATCCTAACACAAATACCAAAACACAATTAAAAGTAATATTACATTTGCATAACAAAAACAAGTTCAAACATGAAAACAAAAATTAAACTAATATTACACAATGCATAACTAAGACACTCAAATACAAACTTTGACCCATGTATGTATAGACACACGACCATACTTTATTTTTCTTATTTTTTACTTATTAGGGAAACTCAAAGCTTCACAGCGGGTATCGGAATCCACACAAAATCATCAGCGGGGAAGAAATGGCAAACGGGGATCGTCCCTGGTTGGATTCCAAGCACACGAAACGCCGGATGGCTAGGGCTCCATTGCGAAGTATCCATATGGCAAACGGCCAAGGCATCGACTCTATCTCCATTTTCGCCTTTTAATGAAATCTTGAGCACATTGTTGTCTCCTTCTTGGTAATGGCAATAGTAAACAGCGTACGGATACGGCATGGTGTGGCAAGCCACGAGCCTCGGCGTTGCAATAACATTAGGAGCTTCATAGAACGTGTAGTTTTGGAAACGAACATCGGATTTCGTAAGATGGGAAGTGTGAAGAATTTTGATATCGTATTGCGGGCCGAAGGCGGTTCTTACAAAACCTAGCATGGATTCCATGGAGGTGGCACAAAATTTGGTCTCTCCTATGATGGGGTTGAGCTCACATTGTTGTAGGGTTTCTTTGATTGCTTGAGCTTGAGGAGAGTTTGAAGGAAAGGAGAATGATTTGAGGATTTGAGGGAGATTTTTTTGGGAAAATGGGATTGGATCAGCTTTTTCTTTGGGTAATAATGGTGGGGATTTTGAAGGGTCTCTTTTAGGGAAATAGATTGGAAGTTTTTTGCCTTGTTTTAGGTCATTGATGGTGAAAAAAACTATGAGTAAAGGGTTTATGTTCTCCATATGAGGTGAAGATGAATGAAAATTGTTGTGTTGATGTTGTATTTGTTGGTCAATTTGATCTATTTTTGTCACCATTTTAATGATGGGATCTTCTTTGGTTGTTGCCTCCCTATGGTCAGTCAACTCAATCTCCTTGCTCTTCTCAACAATTCCTACACCCAAGGCTTCACCAAACTACAAAATATGCATCAAGTAATTAGTAGCTTCAAAAAAAAAAAAAAAAAAAAAAAAAGAAGAATTTTTTTAATTATTTTTTATAATTAGTTTTCTCTTTCTTGTTTCTCATTTCTTATAGGTTCGTTATTCCAATATAAATTGAAACATAATAAGAATTTAAGAAACTACTATCATAAGCAAAATAGTTATTTATCAAACAAGTCGAAATATAGAGTATAATACAATTATAAATTGAAATAATCGAATTAGTTAATATTGAGCATTGTTGATATGCGAAAATCTCGAGGTATTTAGTCGAAATATCGATGTATTTGCAAGACATCATCTACAACAAAAATACCCCGTGGTTTGTCTAATAAGTTATTTTGAACTCAACCGATATAGATATGTGACAAGATCCTCGCATCAACAATATTGAGTACAACACTAAAATTAAGAAGTATGGCCTATTTTAATTTCTTTTGTGAATGTTTACCATAAAAAGAAATAGATGAATTAGAAAGATGAGATAAAAAGTTACTCTGCTGCCACCCATCCTCTTGCCTTCCAAGTTTTTTTCAGTTTCATTACAATGGGAGATGGTATGTATAAAAAGTGGTGTGAGTTAACTGTTCAAAATGGAGGCAGTTGAGGATTTATTGATTTTTTTTAAGGTAAAATATATCATTGGGCTCCCTATTTCAATTTTTAAATTTTAAATGTCTAATTTTAATCTATATTTCAAAAAAAAATTTAACCTTCATCTTTATAATAAAGTTTAATTTTCTTTTGAAAAGATAAATATTATTTTCTTTTATAAAAAAAAATAGCAGTTTCTTCTCATTTCTGCTAAAATTAAGGTGAATTATAAATTTTGTAACTTTGTTTTGAAAAAAGGTTGAGTTTAGTCCATTCGATTTGAAAAAATAGTGTTTAATTTCTACCGTTTGAAAAAATCTAAAATTTAGACTATATGACTACATGAAGAATTAGAATTTAATATTTAAAGTTTATTAAAAACTAAAAATTAGTCTATGTTCTTAGTTTTCTGTTTAGAAAATACATAGAAGTTAGTTATTTATGTGTTTAATGATTAGAGTGTGAGACAACTAATTCATTGGACAGAAAGCGAATCATTCATATATCAGAAGTTAGATCTATGCATTTAATTCGCCTACATTCACGAATAGGATGGACTATTTTTTAGATTTTATCAAATCATAGAGAGAATTTTATATTTTTTTCAAACTATAAACTAAATTCTATATTTATCCAAATTATATATTTCTTCAAATTATATGGACTAAATTTTATATTTCTCCTAATCATATCTAGAGATTAAAATTTAGATTCTCAATCTACAAAGACTAAATTTTAATTCTCTTCGAAAACTAAATTTATAATTTTTAAAATTATTAAATTAATTTTTACAATATTGATTTCAAATTTATCCCAAGACTTATTTAAAGTTTTTTTTTTTTTTTTTTTTTTTTGGCATTTTAGTTTATTTTATAATTTATCTTTGCCTTTATGGCAGGTAGGGCATTCCTTGGTTGTGTGTCTATATACTTCCAAAGAGCTGATGTGTGATTGTTTATGAAAACCATATCTTAAAAAGAATCTACTTTTTAGATATTGTGGTCTCATTGGTTGGCTATATTTATTTTATTTTGCATTAAAGTTACCTTACTAGTATATATTATATTCCTCATGTTTAAATAATATAGTTATGGGCATAATTGGCATTTTATATTACATTTTGGTTATTTTTTGCATTTAATATTTTCTTGAAATTTATTGTAGCAATGATTAGAGACAAAAAGGCAGAACCATCAAAATTGATTAGATATTTATAACTCAAACTTATTGATATATCATTTCATAAAAAGAATTATGACATTATAAGTTTGTATTTTTATTTATTTATTTATTTCAATAACAAACTTCCATTAAATTAACCATCAATACTTTCTAAACTCCATGGAACCATAAACTGAACCGACTTCACAATCTTGTCCGTGATCATCGAAAAAGAAAAAAACCTTGAAACAAGAAAAAATTAATCAACTATTGGTGTTACTGTCATGACCAAGAAAGAAATAACAAAACTCAATAAGGTCTGACTCATCATTTGAGATGTCCATTTTTTTGTGGGGCCGGAACCCCAGATGAACAATAGAACCGTAAATTCTCGTTTAGGTGGAGAATGGGCACTCCCACAAAAACTACCTACAATGACACTAATGAAAATAAATTTTGTGGGAATGAGATAAAGAAAAGTGTCATAAATAATAAAAAAGTTTAGCAATGGCAATTACAATGCCAAAGTTTAGCAAGGTATCTGTTTTAAGAATAGAAATAATCTCTAAATATGCTTTTATTAATAGGTAACTTTGACACCAAACTTATTTTTTAACTCGTGCAACCCCTACTTACTGTTAAGGATGACAACCCTATCCGAATCTCCACATTGATATAATATTGTCCACTTTGGGCATACACCCGCATGACTTTGCTTTTGGTTTCACCTAAAAGGCCTCATATCAATGGAGATGGTTGTCAACACTTATATACCCTTGATCTTCCCCTATTCTAACCGATGTGTGACACTTTGTTTGCATCCCCAACACTTACAAAGCAGAATCAATGGAATTTTCAATCTTTACTAACATCGAAAATCAAATGTAATAGAGTTAGATGATTGTTAGTCAAAATAGTTGAGGTGCACATAAATTGACTCGGCAATGAAAAAACAATCATATCTAAGAAGTTTTTTAAGAATTTGATATTCTTATTATCAATAATACTTGAGCATTTCAATGATTTCTTCTCTTATTTACATAGACAAATATGCAGTTACTAGCTAGTTGTTTTTTGCACACCAATTAAGTTTATGTTTCATACTACACATCCGAAGAATTGATAAGTGGAAGGCCCAAGGGTTTAACCTCATATCCATGGTTGTGATTTGCTCATGTGTGTGTGTCGAATGACCTACTTATGTAAGATGAGTTTTGTAAATAGTGAATGTATTCTTTCTTAGTTTTGCGTATACTTTTGTTTGATTTTGAACTTATTGTAAGATTTAGTGACATTAAGTATATGTAAGTTTATGGTATTTCCTAGTTGCGTGTACTAAGCTTAGCATGTAGCAAGTGAGATTGAAGGGATAAGTTAGTTATGGTGCGATCATCATAGTGTACTACGTCAATCTATGTACGCTTGGTGCGAGACACTTGGATATTCGGTACTAGATTTTAAACTAGTATTTGCTAAGTACTTTTAAAAAATTACATCCAAACAAATTTTTTATTGTAATAATTATTTCTAAATACTTAAAATAAATCTTCATTCTAAATACTAATTTTAAATTCTCACATAAACTACATCCAAACAAGATTTTTACTGTAATCGTTACTTTTAAATACTCAAAATATTTTTTTTATTAATTTTTCTTCTAAATACTTAAATTAAATAATCTTAAAAACTACACTCAAACGAGCTTGTAGTTGTAATAATTACTAACCATTACTTCTAAATACTCAAAATAAATTCTCATTCTAAATAATAATTTTAATACTCTTGAAATCTACATCCAAACAAGCTTTTGAGTGCAATCATTACTTTTTTTAAATACTCAAAATAAATCCTTATTCTAAATACTCTGAAAATCTCAATCCAAACATCCCTTAGTTACAAGATGTATGATAAAATATATATATACAACTATGTTGTTTCTATATTCCACGTTCATGACCTTTATATGAACTTACAACCCCTTTAGTATTAGCTTTCTCAATGGAAATTTGAATATGGTACATTATGAACCCATGATTGTGTAAGCAAGAGTTATCGGATTGCTACCGAAAGTTAGTGCCTTGCTCTAGTCCCATAACCATTTAGGTCGTGTTTGATAGTCATTTTGTTTTTTGTTTTTTGTTTTTTGTTATTGAAATTTAAGCCTACAACTATTACTCTAATACATAATTTTCATGACTTTAATATTTACGTCTTGTATTTTTAAAAACCAAACCAAAATTTAAAAGCTAAAAAAAAAAACTTCCAAATACTTGGTTTGGTTTATAGTTTTTTTTTGTTAGAATTCACATACTTACTTAAGAGAAGATGAAACATATGTAGAAAATTTAGGTTAATACAAAATTTAAATTTCAAAAACAAAAAACAGAAAACAAAATGGAATCTTTCCTTCCAAATATTTGGCTTGTATTCACTTCAATTCTCTACATATGTTTCGTCTTCCCTTTAAATTAACAGATAAATCCTAACCTAATTTTATAAACCAAAACAAGTATTGAAAAACTATATTTGTTAGCGTTCAGCAATGTTCATGGTGGTGTAAATTGGATTTAAGCAATGTCTAAATAGACATTGCTTAAACCCATAATAATCTTTACCCATTTGAAATCTTTCCCCAACTTATTACCATATATTACTTTACTTGCTTGATTTAGTGTTTTTTTGTCTTGGTCCCCGTTTACCCTAAGGTGTTTAACCCTCTTTTTTTCCTTCTCTTTTTATGTTTTGTTGAATTTGGAAGCTTTTTTTTTATGTTTCTCTTCTTACTTTGGAGTATTTTTTTTAGTTTAATGGTGAATACTCAAACAATGATTGAGCAAAATAAGAATTTCTCAAGGTGAAACTCTAGCGTTGATGTGTAGATTGATATATGTGTTTTTTTTTAACTTTGGGTAGGGGTTTGCACATCAAACTAATATAAATTTTGATTGAAATGTTCATTGAAACATAAATAGTAAGGTGGAACATTTAAAGCGAGGTCAATATTGTGAGGCTGATTTACTTCAACTAGTCCTTGTGTTCCTCGAATGGATCCCTTAGTTGTTGAGAGGGTTGCCCAAAAACAGTATATAATGAGGCCATACCCGGTAAAACTTACAAATAAACCAAATATAGAGATGACAACTAAAGTTGTTGTTCCCATTATTATATAATTTCAAGACTGCAATGGATCTATGGTAAGATCATTTATTTACAACATAATAGTTTACAAATTCAATAGATCTCACTGAATTAAAAAAAAAATATTTATGACTTCACAAATCGTTGAGGATAGTTCTAGACTTGGAGGGTGTCACATGTATGGTGAATGAGAGAAAGATGATGAGAAGATTACATAAAATCAATGGATGGAAGGCAAACTGCAAATGTACTCATTTACTAATATTTTTCATTTTTCTTTGTATTTATACTAGTTCATAATTATATAAATTATGATCAATTGATCTATTATTATGATCTGCTAAAGGGGAATAGATGTTAGAATTTTAAGTTCTATTGTAGTTTTTTTATTTCAGTCATTTTGAAGTTTGTATCTTTTGTGCCACTGCTACAAATATGAGTGTCAAAGTCTTCGTCTCTAAATGTCTTTCTCTTCGCCAAACCAAACCCTTTCTCTTCTCCTCAGTGACTGCCTGTTTTCCCCTTCCCCGGCTCCTCTTTCGAAGACTCACCAATGGTGCTTGGTGAATGTTCTTCTTCGATCAAGCTTTTTTTTCTTTCAATAAACTCACTTTCCTTTGTTATTTACTTTGTATTTCTTCACATATGTGTGTTAGGTTGTCTCTTGTTTATTTTGTTATATATGTGTGATTAGTGTTGTGTTGTTTAAATTTTTTGATTCTAAGATACTTTTATGTTTCTATTATATATTTCATGTTGCCAATTCACGGAGACTAGTTTTTTCTTTGTCGTATTTAAAATCTATCATGGATCATTGTCTAAGTACTCTACTAGAAAAGTAAGTAGCTGGGTGTTACACAAGAGCAGAATCGTCTCTTTAATCGAAAGATTTTATGACTCCATTTTAGGTAAATGCCCCAATTTATTTTCATTTTAAAAATACGTAACACATTACTTTTGATTTTCGTTTTAGTTTTGATTTTCAAACTTGCTCTTCTTGAGGTTTAAAGCTTTTTTTATAAGTCTAAAATAATTATATTTATTGTGTCAAACTTTAGTCTAATTTTATTAAATATTGAACTTAAATCTAGAAATAGTGATTTATTCAAGACAGGTGGTGGATTGCTAAAAATAAATACATTTTGCTTTAATTTACGTTTTAGTAAAAAAAAAAAAATTGTAAAGAAAGGAAAGGGCATTCCAAAAATAAAAAAGGTAAAAAATGGTGTTGGGCTCAATTTTGAGCCCAACTTAAAAAAAGACTTTACTTATATAAATTACATATGCAGACAACCAAAGGAGAGGAGAAAAACCAGACAGTTCGTAGTCTTCACTTCGTTGATGTATTTCTGTGTCGGGCCTAGGGACGGGCATGGTTACCCGAGTATTGTGTAAAATAACTATCTCAAAAAAAAAAAAAAAAAAAACAATGATCAAGTTTTTCTCAAATTAGGTGTGGTTTGTTTTCAAATTTTTTATTTTATTCTTTCTATTATGTATTTGTTTTTTTTTTATTATTATTCTAGTTCAAATGTAGTTTTTATTCAATTATAGTGTTTGGAGGCTTTGGACAAATTCGAATATTTGTTTTGATTTCAATGATTATTTGTTACTTGTTTTTATTTATTGTTGATTTTTGATAAATTAAATTGACGTCTTAATTTATTATCCATTGATTCGTGCTATACATGATTTTGTAATATTTTGTTATTTTGAATGATTGTAAATTCTAGCAAGGGTTGGCTCATGCGTGTGTGATTGTGACTGTTCTAAATTACATAGCTTGATAGATCTTAAGGAAAATAAATAAACAAAATTAATTAATTTGTAGTCGTGTCAGTTAATTGATTTTGGTTTAGTCGCTCTCACTAATTTTAATAATATTATTTAGTTGATATAGAACGCTATCGTGATGCAAGGCTAGAGTCTATAAAATATGAGAACCATTACACTTATCTTTTCCAAATAGGTAGACTAATTCCTTGAATTCAAGAAAAATAAATTAATGAATGTCAATATTACAATTGCATTAAACTAAACTCTTGAATTGGAAGTTTTCGTAATTTGTTTGTTTTATTTAATTTTATTTAGGATTTCATTCCAATACCAAAACCCTAATTTTATTTGTTTTCAAATATTGATAAAATTCGACCTGATTACATTATTTCTACAAATTATAATTAGTAATTTATTTTGGCAGGCTTTGACAACCTAACCAAATTTGGCTCCATTGTCGGTGAGCTATTTTAGTTTCTCATTTAGATTATGGAGTTGTTCTTCGTGATGATGATATAAAAGATCTTAAAAGTCAAATTTCTAGTTTAACTACTTTGGTTTGTTAAATAGCTCTAGCCAGAATGTAACAAAATTTCACATAGGACAACACTATTGGAAGATACATAGCCAGTACCAAATGAGCTACAAACTAGATTATGATCATCACAATCATAGTTGGAGAGATCACTCAAATATTAGCTATGGAAATCAAAGAGAATAACAAAACCAATATTTTGAATACTAATTCACTAGACCCTTTCAAGCTCTAATAGTCGAAACGCAGACTTCAAGCTCAGGTATATGTTTAGAAAATATGTTAAAGACTTTAGCTAACAATACTCTTCAAATGCAACAAAATATATATATATATATTTTTTTTTTTTTGAGATAAAATAAAAAAACAACAACTAAGGAACGGTGGTATGCACGTAACACAATTATTTAAATCCTGGAGATAAATAGAAACCACACTAGATGAGACATTTTCAATCCAACAACGAAATTGAGCATTCTCTTAAAGGGCCTCCTTTGCCAAACCATGAGCTAGTCGATTTTCGCTACGGAAGCACCAATGAAAAGAGCATGAATTCAATGTTTTTGCATAGAATAATCTTCAGCTTTGACAAGATACGCTTCAATTTCAAATAGAAACTAGAGCTAGCATGGAGAGTTTGGGTCAGCAAATTATTGAATGAACCAATTTAGTGAAAAAGTTTGAGAGTCTACAAGAGCAAAATTTTATCGATACTACCGAGAAGAAAAATCTGAGGTAATATTTATTGATAGAGAAGACGAGTTGAAAATTTTGAGCCATATTAATATCAGGTATGTGAGAGAAAGACGAAAATGGTCATATAATCGAAGAGACATTTCAGTTGATAAACTATGAATTTGAAAAGTTTAATCTTTTATTTTCTGAAAATTCTCTAAAAGTTGATATTGCATTTTCTTATTACCATGAACCTACTCAGTTTTATTTTTTTCCATTTGATTGCAATAATTCATATTACAAAAATAACAAAAATATTTATCTGTTTGAGCGTTTGAGAAACAGGAAAGCCTACTAGACTTAGTAAGTTATACCCATTCAAACAAAAAGGGACCAAAAAAAGTTGAAGAATTTTATGTACGTGATAAGTGTTTGAGTCGTTGTGCAAAATGACGTTAAATAATTGCGCTTTTGGGGACAACCAAACCCTTTTTTTTTCTCACTTCTTATTTTCTTTAATTTAGTTTATTTTTATTTTGTTGATTTTTTGTGTGATTTTTTTTAAATTTAAATTTTTGCAAGGCATTATTTTCAAAAACAAATCACCGCCGATTCTCTAAACGCCAAAAACTATCAAATCCAAATCATTCACAAATTCAAGGAGTTCACTTTCCTTATCTTTTTATTGTTTTGTGAACATGCTACTTTATATATATGATACACATTGAGAACAATACATAGTTTAGGTGTAGGGAGATTTAATTTGAATTTAGCATGTTCTTAATTCATACATGTGGATTTATTTTTTGAAACCTTGTGTCTTTGTTGATATCATTGAATGTCTTTTAAGTTAAGAATGCATTTTAGTTTGAATTTTAAAGTATGATAGAGATGAGCATGATTAAAAATTTTCTTAAAGTTATATGATAGTGTCTCATCAATCTGATGATTAAAAATGTACTAGATTTAATGTCAATTACCCATTTCGGTGAGATTTTTTAGCCTATGAGCAGTTCATTATATTTTGCTCAATTTATTTTTGGTTGAGTGATCAAGCGCAGACTACAAAATTTTCACGGATCGAACGTGACGCTGATATTAAACTGGAATAATACCAAACAAAGAAACCACCCTATCACTGACCCATTCAATTCTTTTATTTACCTTCGGGATAGATTGCGAAAATACTCCTTCGTTGTGACTTTACAAAATTATTAAATTGATATAGATTTTCGAGGTACAAAAAAATTCTTAAAAATGAATGAACATTTGGGTTATAATTGTCCATTATTTTTCAATTGAAATTTCATTATTTTAGGAAAATAGACATTTATTTATTTAGTCTAAATAATTTTTGTCATTTTTCTAATTAATTTCTTAACTATAACTATTTATTTAGTCAACCCATTTTAAAACAAAAGTTATGATTGTAACTAAGTAAAAATTTAATTCAAGACATATATTATTCACTGAAAAAAAAATAGTATTTCCAAACTTCCACTCAACATATGATTCAAATAAAGAATAATTACACCATACTGTTCTTTTCTTGTTTTTCCTTTTTCCTTTTTAATAATATTTAAGTTGGGGGTAAAAGAGTCAAAAAGAGAAGTTGTTCAACGACATCAGTATATATATATCCAAGAATTACGGGTTCGAATTTCCTACCCAAATTGTTATAACAAGAGTCTTTAGAAGTAATGATTGTAGTCATAAAGCTTGTTTGTATATAGTTTTAAGAATCTTTAAAATGAGTATTTAGAAGTAATAATCAGTAATGATTGTAGCGATAAAGTTTATTTGGGTATAGTTTTTAAGAGTGTTTTAAATCAATATTCGGAATAAAGATTTCTTTTGAGTAATTAAGAATAATAAAATTTATTTTCAGTATTTAGAAGTAATGATTGCAGTTAAAAAACATTTTGATTGTAGTTTTTCAAATCAGTATTTAGTAAACATTTGTTTAAAAAACTACATACAAACAGCCCCATAGTTTGTGGCTGATATTTTTTCCGATCTTTATAAGTATATAAGCACGCATACCTCAACCACTCTAACGCAAAAAACTTCGACATATCCATGTGTAACAAAACTAATAAAAAAAATTAATTGTTAGACAAATAAATTTATTTGATTAACATTTTAATTCCACAACAACCAAAAACATTGAATCATAAGAAATAAGGATTAAAACTTAACATGCAAAGTTTCATACATTTTCAAACAAACTAAGTAAAACATTTCCACTTGAGTTCATGTGTTCAATTATTTTCACCAACCAAACAAGTAAAAAAGATACATTTATTAGAAGAAACTCAAGTGAGTTACAACATTCAAGCCGTCCATAGAAAATCAGTGTCGGGGAAGACATGGCAAACAGGAGTCCCAGGTTTTGAGTTGAGCACGAGAAAGGAAGGATGACGAGGAGTCCAATTCGACGTATCCATATGGCAAACGGCCAACGCGTCGACCCGATCGCCATTGTCGCCTTCCAACGGAAGTCGTAGGACCTTCGTCCCTCCCCCAGGAGAATGGCACAGGTAAACTTCATATGGATAAGGCACTAAGTGGCAAGCAAAGAACTTTGGGATTGGTATTTCCTTTGGAAGTTGGGTGATTGTGTAATTTTGGAACATGGCATGTGGATTTGTGAAGTGGAAAGTTGTGAGATTTTTGAGATGGGATTTGTTTTCTAACCCTAAGATGGAGATTGAAGAATCCAACATTGTTTGTTTTGAGGTGGTGCATTGTTTGAACTCTCCTTTCATGGGCTTGAGTTCACATACTAAGAGGGCATTCTTTACATCTTGGGCTTGAGGTGAGTTTAAAGGGATGCTTAAGAGATTGAGGATTTGGGGGAATTGTTTGAGTGAGAAAGGGATTGAATCAGCTATTTCTTTGGGCAATGAGGGAGCTGGGGTTGAGACACCTTTCTGGGGAAAGTAGAAAGGGAGCTTTCTGCCTACTTTCAAGTCTTTGATGTTGAAGAAAATCTTTTCTATTGGGGGGTTACGGTTCGTCGTTGGCTCCATTCTTATTATAGGATCATTACGGTATGAGTTACGCTCGAGAATGCTTAGTTGAGACTCTAGATCCTTAAAATATCCGTAAAGGTCGAGAATATTTGGCCGAGGCTTTTCGTTCTTACCGTCGAAGTAAAGGTCGAGAGCATAGAAGTCGCGGTTAAGAACGCTCGGTCGAGGCTCTCTATCTTTACTATACGAGTAAAGATCAATGATGTTTTCTTGTGGCGGCTTAACATCTTTTGTATACCAATATAAGTTGAGAATGTTTTGCAACAACTCTTCTTTTATCTCGTTTCTGATCCCTTGATTATCTTTTGGCTCGATTCTTGACTCTATTACGATACTCTCAAACTAAAATAACAAAAAGAGGGCAAGAGATCAAAGAGAAAATCGTGAGAGTTTGAACAAAATTAAAGTTATCATTTCATATAAAAATGGCATTTCATTCATCAAAGGGAGAATTGGCTTACCAAGAAAAGTGAGAGGAAAGTGAAGAAGACAAGTCCCTTCATCATGTTTTCAATAATTTCATTTGAAATAATTCACACAAGTTTGCTTGGAATATCTAAAGCCTCACAATATATAAAAAAAATAGGCAGAGTACATAATTTTAAAGAAAAGAAATTATTAAATGTTGACCAAATTTGACGGGAGTCGTTTCGGTTAAGATCAAAGCAACAATGTTGTTGGGTGCAACGTGTGGTCACTAACTCATTCTTAAAGGTCACGATTTTTATTTCTAAAAGAAACGACGTCGTCTCGTTATTCATTTATTTTTGATTCCATTATTAAATGGATGATTATTTGCAGGTTCAAAGAGCTCAAAGCTCGTGTTGAGTGATACGTGTTTTATATATTTTAAGATAAAAAAAAAAACATTTATCTAATTTTTAAATTAATTTCTATTTATTTCTTACATTTTTAGAATCAAGGACTTTTTATTAATTTTATATTTTAATTTAAATTAATTTTAATCCATTCTTAAAATTGACAATGATTAAAAAGAGTTTCCCAATAGTGGAAATTGAAAGATAACTTATTTAGAATAATAGTAAAAAAAAATATGATTTTAAAATTCAGATAAGCTAGTCTCTCTCTCTCTCTCTCTCTCTCTCTCTCTCTCTCTCTCTAGGAGCTAGATCTAACACATGAAACATGTGAACTTTAATTATAGACTTTTAAAATATCTAGATATGATTCATATGGACAAAATACCCAACCATTTATGGACCATTAATTATGGACCTTATCCAATTTGTTATCAATTTTCTTATCCCATCTTTTTGTGTCAAATTTACTGCATTGTTATTTAAGTCATTTATCTTTGAATGGTGACAAATATTTGTAATCATAGATGTGCAATTCTTGACACCTAACCATTATCAATGTAATCTCTTAACTAAAGAAAAGAA